>JAYMFT010363541.1:0-22594 GCA_038088735.1 Panulirus argus
TCTCTCTCTCTCTCTCTCTCTCTCTCTCTCTCTCTCTCTCTCTCTCTCTCTCTCTCTCTATCTATCTATCTATATCTCTACAGAAAGAATGCCTTTTCACAAACAGATTAAAAAGGATCATCCCTAAAACAGTTTACTGAACACATCGGAATCCATGCAACCAAAGTGTTCACATCCACCAAGTTCCCTCTAGTCTAGACATGACGGGCACGTGAGGTGAGAATGAATAAACAGAAAGTGTCTGTGCGGACATCATCACCAACACACTCGCTGATTGCTACCACCACCACCAAACGCATCCCTCTCCTAAATCCCCAAGCGCACCTACTCTAACCATCTCATCCTCACAGTGATGGCTGAGTTCTCCTTCACTATATAACTTTTACTAAACACCTGTGGCACTACGATGCCAGACGCAACGTACAGTCTGGTGAGCCGCCGTCACCACGTCATATATGGCCGGGCCTGCGTCACTAGCCCACCGATACGGCTTCCCCGCTCTCACCACACAAGTCAGGGTGCGTGCGTGCGTGCATGTATGTGTGTGTGTGTGTGTGTGTGTGTGTGGTTTTCGCGCGTGCTTACCCACGCCAGGCCAGTAGCCACCTTATCTTCGCATGTAATCATTACTGTATACACTTCAAATCTAAAGTGAAGGCTTAATGACCACTTGGAGGTCAATGAATGATAGAATACCACGTCCAACAAGAACCACTACATGCACTGGGTACATGAGGAGCGGCCCCCGGTATGTGGTGGCGTACCTGAGGGCTGTGGCTGTGGTGGCGCTTCTTGGTCCTTCGTCGGTTTCGGCGTGAGGACTGAGGGTAGGCCCTGGGGAACGAGCGCTCGCTGAGGCGTCGTTCCTCGTGTGTGTCGTCCAGTTCGGGGCACACGCCGGGCCCCTCGCTCTCGCCTCCAGTCTCCCAGTAGTCGTTTGCAGAGACGCAGCTGCTCTCGGGGCTCTGTCGAAACACAGACAGGACGACCATCGTCTTGGTTACTGTCGTCGTCGTCATAAAAGAGACATGCATATGAAGAGACAGGCATACGTATACACAGACACTGCTATTAAACAGGAAAATGTGAATGTTGAACACAGGGGTAAGTTTAACAAGATGTATTGATTTTAGAAAACGTTCAACAATTGAGAGTCCACGAGTGTTAAAACTCCCTCCACTTACCATAACATTTGTTAGAAAGTTAAAAATAAAATATCTTTACTACAGCTTCATCTCAGACAACAACCCTACAAACATACAAAAAACTAAAGGCACTTTCACATCCTTTATGTACAATTAGGTTTACATTAATGTCTCAATCTTAAGGGTTTTTACTTAAAAGTCTTAAGACGGGAAAGGAAGAGGAAGGATGGCGTCGTACGCGTAAGCGGTTTCCAAGGGAGAGAAAAGGGGATCTGGGGAGATTCAGGTCGGCTAGATGTATTCAGAACCATTTAGGAAGGAATAAAGTCCTCGGGAGGATGGGAGGAATATATGTAGGGAGGGGATTAAGACGACGCCATGGCTTCAGACGGCCGGCGAGTGGGGTGAAGGGGGAGTTACGGAAGTTGGAGTGGGGCGTTTGTCAAGAGGGAGTAGGGAGTTACCTGTGCGCTCTGGTCCTCGTCAACTGTGGAGGGCAGGTCATCGTCGTCCGGTGAGGCCAAGGAGTCAGCGGGACTATCCAGGAAGTCCTGTGGGAGGAGATCATCCACGTTAGTCTGCATATCTCAACCAGAGGTCCTGCATACAGTTCCCAAAACCCCTATATATCTGCTAGTCATTCACGGCGGCCCAGCCCTACCATCCTATGTGGGTGTCTCTATGTACCCATACATATGGGGCCCCGCAGCCCATGTCTGTAACTATTTATACATCACTACTCCCTCTTATAGAAGGGTCCCATCCCGTCCTGAGCTAATGCATCAGTTACTAAATACCTGGTGCCTTCTGCCAACCTCTGTAACCTGTCACATATTCACTCTATGTAACTATACACACTCCAAGCTTGTCGAGTACCTGAAACGTCTTCGGGGGCCGATAAGTACATCGATTAGTACCTGTCTCTTCCATCCTGGCTCACTGCGCTCCGCGAGTAAACCGTACACCTGTCATTTCCCCTAAGACAATACCCTCACGTCCTCCTAACACACCAGACTCAAGACAGACGTGACCTGCTGTGAACATCATGGTCTTGCTGCTATCAAATGATGTGAGACAATCGTACGCTAAACGCGTATGATAACCCTGCGTTAACTTTGATAAATTCATTTTTCTTTCAATAAAGCGTAGCTGTGTCTTCCCTGACATACTACACACACAACAGCAGTGTGTTTGAGAGAGATAGACTTTTGAAACAAGCTAAAGCAATCAGTGTTGCGTGGCCAGCAACTGTCGAGAAAAAAAAAAAAGACTTCGTGTGTGTGTGTGTGTGTGTGTGTGTGACGCTGTATGTTCCTGTTCGATGTTCTCGTGTTTCTGTTGCGTGTGGTAAGACCCTGATTGGCGATTTCACTGACGATACTGAAGCCACCCACTGCCCTTGTTATTACTCGATGTGCTGTGTTCGGGTCACTGGGGACCGCGCTACACCTGCATCCGCACCGGATGTGTTTCCCGGAGACGGCACCTCACGATGGTGGTTAATAATAGCCCCAGCGAAGGGAAACACGCCGCGGCCGCCTCGCTACACCACAGTAACAACAACATCAGAACCTGCCAGTCAAAACTGGCCTTCCCATGAGGAGCTGAAAGTTGTATCGACACAACGTCACGATCGGTCCCCGAAGGAAGGGTCTCCTTCTTCTCACCCATTTATCCCCTTCAGTGACAACCCTAAAGAGGTTTTTAATTTTCAGAGAGAGAGAGAGAGAGAGAGAGGAGTACCAATGACGAGGCGTTGCCATTAGGCAGGCCCGGCTCGTGCGCTAACCCAATTGCTGTTTTTTCTTTATGTTAGCTAAGTGAGACTGCACGGGCAACTGAATGCCCTAATCAAGGCCAACATGTTCTCTCTCTCTCTCTCTCTCTCTCTCTCTATATATATATATATATATATATATATATATATATACTCAGGCAAATTCATCGATCAGCCCTAGGGAAAGATGAACAGATATAGGTTGACTGCTGCTGACCGGTTGCCGTGACCAGGATTCGAACCCGAGCGGGCTTGATCTCGGGCAGCCAATTAAATGTGTCATCTGGGGAAGCCGACCATTACACCACGGAGGTCCCCGCTTCATCAACGGGTACACTTGGCCGGTCATCATATCTGGGTTTATCTATCTAGCAGCTGCTGCTGTTAGTCATCTATTAAGGATCCTTCTGAATGCCTGTGTGTGTGTGTTCACCTCCTGGGAATTTCTTGTTACTTTCCGGCACACTAAACAATCTTTCCTTTTTTTTTTTGGGGGGGGGTGTTTTTGTCGTAAAGTTTTCTTTGAAGTCGTCTTAGTGTGATCAAGGATATTACTCCATATTCATTTTTCTCTTCTTTCTTCCGTAAATATTTTCGTTTATGAGAGAGAGAGAGAGAGAGAGAGAGAGAGAGAGAGAGAGAGAGAGAGAGCAGGTGTTGGGATGCCAGGGGTGGGCATGGCTCCAGCTCCAGACACGAGGACTGCCACGTGCCTAACTGTTCATTCCACGACTCCCATTTTCTACACCAGGACGGGTCATTATCTTCTTTACACTTCGCCTCGACTAAGGAACTCCATTTTCTGTCATCAGCACTGACGAACCGGTACGCACGCCCGTACGACGTCCAAACCAGATTTAAGTTCCTGATATCCCGTTTTTTTTTTTTTGTGGTGAGAAGTGAGGTAGCAACACACACACACACACACACGAAGGTCACTGGGCAACAAGGAGCAAATTCAAGATGAAGGGATAATGCTAAGGAACAGCCTGCCGTAAGTTTTACGACTGGTGTCCCGGCTTTAATTTACGTAACTCGTGCGGCATGGCATCTCAAGAGCATTTCCGATGTGTTAAGAAGCGGCGCATCCCATAAAAAGCGTGATGAGGCGGGGATGAAAAACTACCTAATGTCCCCAGGGGGAATGCTTACGTGCCGACCCGCTCATCATACCACACAGAACCCGAAAAACCAGTCACCCTGACCCTACCCCGCGACTACCTACCAAAAAGATAAGTGCAATAAAAAAAAATACAAGTCCAGAAAAAAAAGTGTCAGACAGTCCCAAGAGAAGAGAGAGAAACGTTTCATACCTGGAGTAACTACAGAAAGAATGAAAAGAAAACGATAAGTACTTGAAGAGAAAAAATGATATACGGTTGAAGACACTCCCCGGTGGCCCTCGGACTAGGAATTATATAAGGTGGGTCGCGGAGGACCAAAAAAACAATATCATTCGTCAACCAAGAAATGCGGTGAGCGTTACGTGTTAGTCCTGCCTTGTCCTGAATTTCTGGCAAACATCTAGCCGAAGTTTGGTGCCAGTGTCATTCCCATCGTAACTCATCCCAACCACTATAGCCCTTCACCCCATCACTACCAACCAATAGTCTCAAACCGCATCATCTCAGGTATGGCCTCCGTCGCCATCCTCACAGCGCCTCTCCTTTTCTACACGTCACTCACATCAAGGTGATGATGGTCTTCGAACATGACTACTGAGAACTCCGGTGAACACCCTCTGTCGTGGCGTGACCCAGTTAAAGAAGGTTCCCGCAGCGTACCCTGGCACGCTGTTGCCATGTCCCACCCTGCCCTCCCCTGTTGCCATGCCCGTCCCCGCTACTGTGCGGGACCACGTTGCTACGACAGTTAAACTGGCAACTGAGGCCTCGGGACACCGCAAGGGACCGTCACCCAAGTTGTTGATGCTTATATACGGGAGGGGGTCGGATGGTATCGTCGTAAGGCCAGGCGGCGCAGTAACGGAGGCAGCTGTGAAAGGAGAAATACCGTCTTCGCCCAAGTTCGACAGAAATGGAAACTTCCCTCCAGGAAAAAAAAAATAATAATAATAATCCGTAAAATCTGGCATGACTTGTGGTGGAAGGAGTCAATCTGACGCCTGAGCTGGAAAACACGAGAAAGGACGAAGACACAGGAACGCGTATCATGCCCTGGAAATCCCTTGTGGAACGTAACGAGACCAGAGAGGGCAAGAGAAAGGATGAAGCCTAGCAGGAGATGCGTCCATCACGCCTGGACCACCACCAAGAAAGGTGTCTTATCTCTGGACGCACGCCGCCCGACACTCTCAACCACCTCTTCAACTTACTGTGTTAACGTCTTCAGAGCGGCAGTGACGTTCTGATGTCGCGTCCCCAACGACTCCTCCCTCCCTCGCCTATCTACTACTCTCACCCCTCCCCACGGCCTCTCCGGCCGATCATGAGGCTGGTGTCCGTCCACCATCCCCCCTTCCGCTCCCACCTCCCCCCCCCCTTCACTCGGTGCATCACAACATGATTAGAACGCTTGTAAATCCACTGTGTAATAAGCAAGGACTCCATTACGTTCATAAGAAGAACAGTACTGTAGGATCCACCGGTGTTAAATCCTTCTACACTAAGGCATGAACTAGCTGAACTTCTTACCATGTATAAATCCCGACAAGGTTAAGATCCAGTGCATTAGTTCTCACTAAGCTATGCTGAGTTCCAGTTTATTTTTCTAGTCTTCGATTCACGTGTCCCACCCCCTACCACGCCTGCAATGCGAACGCCTGCACGCGATTCCCTTAGGTCAACATCTAGCGAAGGTAACGAACGCCTGCACGCGATTCCCTTAGGTCAACATCTAGCGAAGGTAACCTAGTACCACCACCACCTATAATTGCCGAGGAGGACTAGAGGCAAGAGAGAGCTGAGGCATAGGAGAAATTGGGAGAAAAAAACAACGACAGAGCAAGAGAGTCATTACGAGGAAGAGAGCAATTGGAGGAGAGAAGTGGTCTAATGACATTGTTGTACGCAGGCGCATGAGGTACAATGGTCACAAGTGGTGTCAACCTCCCACTTCCTCGTTATCAACGTCGAGGGGCACCCAGTCTGGTGTGGAGGGGGGAGGTGACAGTGCCAGGGTGGAGGGGAAGATAGCAGTGTTGGTGTGGAAGGGGGAGGGTTAGTGTTAGTGTGGCGGGGGGAGGTGGCAATGATGGTGTGGAGGGAAGGGGTAGAGATGGCGTGGTGGGGAGGAGGCGGTGTCACTCGGGCGGCGGCGATGCTTAGGCCCCAAGTCGCCTAACACACGCCGCCACTCCAGCAACCACTTACCAGCGCCACTTCCAAGACAGTACAGTGCCTGTATACTGAGACAGGGATAGTTTTATTCCGTGTGTTTCACACAAGCCGAAAAAAAAAGTAAAAAAACTGCGTAGTCTGCTGTAACCTAAGTTTAACTAATCTTGAATCGTTTAAGAAAGAAAATCCTAGGCGTGTTTTACGGAACCACAGCCACTTCTGGCAAAGATATGAAACTTCTTTCAGTAAGGAAATCAAATGACATCGTTTGAGAGATCAGCTAACTTTGAGTTTTTCTTTTTCTATTAAATGTTCTACCACCGCAAGTCCTATTTCATATACTCTCAAAACCTGCAGGCGCAACAGTTGTGTATACAAGATTGGCATTACTACCGCCGATTCAACAGAATGCCCATCAAGCGTTACATTACACCCGTTATAGCGGTAATACCCACAAATAAACAAAGTTGGTCACACTATTCATAGCACAGCGGGGAACCGACCACTGTCATGATTATGGAAACCTCATACCTGCTCCTTCTTATGGGATCACACTCCAGTGTTATGCTAGGTCATACAACAGCTTGAAGGTCATACAACTTGGAAATTCGAGCCAATCTGCAGAGAATGTTAAACCTTTAGATGTTACTGACGTTAAGAGAGTGAAATTTACGAATGACAACGTCAGAGTATGATGATAAAACTTAAGAAATTACCACACATCGTGCATCACAATGTAAACATACTAATCTCCAGTGAAGTCGGTACGGCTTCTCTTACAATAGCAAATACCTGTACAAGGTTGAGCACACCATTCCTGTACGTTGGTGTGTTCTGTGGATGTAACACTTGAGTGATTACTATTTCAAAACCTTTACCCGCGATATCAAAAACTGTAATACAAAACAAATTGCGCAGTCCAACACAAACGCTTTAACTTACCAACTATTCAATGTAAAATGAGACTCCACTGTTATCTAACCAACATCTGAATAATTAGATTATAATTAAATTGGTTTACAAGTAAGATAACGTTACTTATATGTACTGCCACTTGTAAAAACAGGACTGGCGCATCACATTCTCTCAATAAAGGAGAACGGCATAACGGCAACATTCCTCAACCTTGTAAGGAGACGACATTAGATTAATTCATGAGTGGTCATCGACTGATCGCCCAGAATAGATGACCACATCTGAGGATGCGGCATCCCCAAGAGAACGTGATCTGGAACTCACGTGACGACCACAGTCAAGCCAAAAGGCTAGCCGCAACGTTCGCTTCAAGCGCGTTACCAACTCCGAAATATATTTGCTGGACTTTGATCCTCTAGTTCTGCTGAATATTCTCTAAACAAAATCTACATCGACAGAGTGTCACGCACATGAGAGCGAAAAACTTTGTGCCAGAAGTGATAAATAAAATCAACAAAGACTTTAAACCCCACGCCAACACCTGACTATGGCTAGGAATATATAAGTATATATACCCACGCACGTCACCTTGCCACATCAACCTCCCTTAGCCCTGTCATCTCCAACACCCTCAACCCCAGCAAGAGAACACCTCCCAACTAACCCCCCTACCTCTTGACATATCACCCTCCAGCAGGAGCCAAAATAACGAGACTCGGGAAGTGAAGTTTGGACGACCGGTCCCTCACCTTGGGGAAGACATGCCCCGCTAAACCGTGGTGACTGGCGAATATTCTTATATATGTAAAACAGGCAAGTCCTGCGGAACATGATGAATGGTGTCTTTTTAACAAGATCAGGTCAGGCGAGCTCATTCAATGGCTTCAGCGCCCGTTATTAATAGCAACAGAGAACCGTCCTTTATTGGCTTAAAGAGGACGTAAGTTGGGTTATAATTGGGTTGAGGAGCGTCTGCAGAACTAGGGAGGGAGGAAGGGAGAGAGAGAGGGAGGGACACGTGCGGAAGTGATGGGGGTCGTGAAGCAGCAGGTGATGACGTTAGTAAAGGAGTCTTGTGTATACCGCTGTGCCTGCCTGCCTGCCTGCGGACAAACTCACCCTCCACTATCGCTTGACACTTGAGGCTTCTAGCGTCAAGTGGGGGGCGACCACTCAAGCAGTAGGGGGGAATTGGGGTGGGGGGTTAACACTGGAGACCGTCCAACCAATAACTCTGGGAATTATTATTAGAATCGACGGATGTATGCATAGCACGGGTCCTCATCGTACGCTAGGGGCCCGCGTCACGCACGGTCAGTACCTGGAATATCTAACACAATTCCTAGAACTACGGTAGGACGGTCTCGGCTAAAATTGTCCTCAATCGGCTCAAGAGACTTTATTAGATCCTTAGGTGGCACAATCTGCTCTGGGAGCCTCGCCTCAGCGTACAGCCAAACTCAGCAACCACGGCCGCCCTCCAAGCGCGGGGAGGAGGTCCAGCCACTCGTGGTGGTGGGTTACGTAAACCGGGGCAGTGACGGTGATCCTCACGCCGTAACTCGATCTGCCATCGACCCTTCCACCAGCACTCCCCACCGGTCGGTCCCCAGTGAGGACGTCGAGTCTGGATGCTCATGGAGACGTGTGGCGGCTTCAGGGAACCATCTAGTTGCCTCCCACCCGATCTGCATCCAGGCAGGTCGTGTTTGTGTGGTACTCCTCGAGTTCTCTATCCCTCCCGTCACCACACACCTCAGCCCCGACCTCCCCATACACCTACTACACACTAAGCGTCCTCAGGGGTGTCTGCCTCGAATGTACGGGAAAAATCAAGTTACAGTAATCAAATGGTTATTCACACTTTCTATTCGTATAGTTTTATGCACGAGTGTTGTATATGTGTGTGTGTGTGTGTGTGTGTGTGTGTTCCACCCCCACCCCCCCTCTCCAGCTAGGCACCCTCCCCTCAGTCCACTTCTTCCACTACTCGCCAAAACTCTAAGGAGAACAAACAATGGGGACAAATGAGGACTCAGCCAGGACCTCTGGTCTCCGGGGAATAATAGGCAACTCCGTGAGGAGCAAAATCCAGAGAGGCATATGTTGAGCTGGACCCGCTTACATTGAGGAAATTAGGAGGAGAGAGCTGGTGTGTGAGAGTGTGTAGTGAGGGACGACCATGATCATGAGTGTATGAGAGGCGTCTGTCGTGCTCGAGGACATTAACAGCGTCATGGGACTGTCGGTGACATCTCGAAAGGTCATCTGGATGCGGTAGGTAATGCACTACTTACCGGAGAACTTTCCTGTCCTGTCCCCTCATATGCATCTGACCTCGTACTCTATAAAACTCTTCGTATTACTAAAACCTCTCCTAATATATGCGATCCTCTACATCCTACAGCTGGAAAGAGATTCCTAATCTAAATGGCAAAGCCCACTCTTCCCATCCCTCAACCAATGCCTCATCTGAGGTTCTAAGTCATCACCACAAGTATGATGACCAAGGTATATATATATATATCTATATATATATATATATATATATATATATATATATATATATATATATATGGACATGGCGGGGGGAGGTGGCGGGAGGGGGACACTCACCTTGGCGTAGGCTGGCACCTTCGGCCGGATACTGATGCTGTCAAGGTCACCCACGACCTCCTTGTTGGACCTGTAAGATAAACACAAGAGCGGTCAGAGGGGTAGTTTGGTGTTGTCATGAGTTGCAGAGTTCAAACAACATTACTTCTCTATCTGGCACGAGCGGGGTGGAGTACCTGGCACGGGGTGGGTGGGTGAGTGGGCGGGTTCGCTCCCCACACCTCGCGTGCACGGGGATAAGAGGCTAGAACACGCGCCCAACAGAAAAGCTCACGTGCCGTAGCAGGGAACAAGCAGGAGGAGGAGGAGGTGGGGTAAGGAGGGGAGATGAGATTTGGGGGAGGCTGATAGCTTTAGTCCAAGACCTGGGCAGGGTAGCGTGCTGGACAAGAGGGTACATCATGGATGATGTGAGGCATAGACTTGATGTGGGGCAAGGTCCGGTCTGGGGTTAGGGCACATGAGGATGGTGGGGGAGTGTGGGTGAGGCATGGGTGTAGGTCCGAGGTGAGTACACCACATCCGGACTGTCGCTACCCACACAATCTGAGGCTGGACAGTGGCCATGAGACTGGGGATAGGAACGGTGCTGGGACAAGGCCAGACCAGACGGGGATTGCTGGAGACCAGGGGAGATAAGAGTGACAACGGATGCCAGGGGCAGCACAGGGGGTGGGGAGGAATATGAGAGCATGCCAGGGGCAGTAATAGGGGAGGGGAGGAATATGACAGCATGCCAGGTAGTGCCATAATACCAATCATACCATAATACACAAGTGCCAGGCATTGTAACAAGCTCCACCTTCAACAATATACATAAGTGCCAGGCGATGCCACACACACACACACACACACACACACATCAAATCAAAACAACATAAAACTATAATTCAACATAAAAACAAAATCGTGCTAGCCTACACAAATATCTTTACTCGTGTACTGTATCTAATAAAGGCATGCGACTACGTCCCTTGACGACACACAGCGCCCGACGAAGCGGATGTCACGATCGGACACGTAAAGATGATGATGAAAAAAAAAAAAGAAACGAGATGATACTGACGGTCAGGATGCTGACGTCATCGATGGCTTCACCTGAACACAACCGGAATTTTGTGAACCGAGAGGTGCTCTTGCTTCTGAGAGCTGGGGGTGGGGGGCGTGAGGTGGCCTCAGTGGAGTAAGACAACGGGAGAGGGTACTGTTGGCTTGAGGGAGGGAGGGAGGGGAAGGGGAGAATAATGACACAAGGGGTGGGGGGGGGGGGAATGATGGGGACAGTGCTTCCAAGGACGGACGGACGGATGGACGGAAGCACGGACGCGCACACATGCGGGGAAAAAGAGAGTGAGAGGGAGGGAAGGTGTTAGAACCGTCTCATAACAACGTGAGTTAGTATGACAGGAGGGAGTTAAAAACCAAATGAATAACACATTTGGGACATGACGGTTAACATTTCATTCACCTGTAATGAACTGGGTAAAAAAAAAAAAATACTTTAACATATCAACTGAGGGATCGACTGGTGAGTGAGTCACGAGACACGAGACACAAACTATGTGACGAGGTCAAGAGGGTGGCAGAGCCCTGTGGTGGTGGTGCTGCTGCTGGGGCAGTGACATGGCAGTGTCGTCCTCCAAAGCCATGACGCTCTCCCATAAAGCATAACTTCACATACGTAACAAAGCCACTGGGGGAAAAAAACTAAAAAGCCCACAATACTTCACAAGGGAGGGAGGATACAAGTAAGCATATCATAAGCAGTGCTGGGACGCCGCCCTCAGCGGGGCTCCATGCAAGCAGCGGGGCGGCGGGGGCCTGCACGCCACTGGTAGCAGCGGAGGATGGAAAGATAGGTAAAGGAGGCGGATGGCGCGTCCCAATGGCTCACAAGTACAGCAACATTATCCGGATAGGGATAGGCAGGGCGTGCTAGGGCATGCCGGGGGGTGAGGCCGCCCTCCCCACACACACACATACACACACACACACTCTCTCTCTCTGCCGTTTTGTACCTTATCACTTTGGGGTCGTGCTCTCCACCTTCATAGCCGTCTGCGTGTTCTTTACGCTTCCGGTGGAGGCCCGGCAGGAAGAGATCCTGACGTGCGGCGCCAGCGGTGGTAGTAGTGGTCGTGGTGGTGGTAGCGGTGTCCTGCGGGACATCCCTGACGCCCTCCCGCTGGGGGTCAGGATCCGTCTGCCGGTCCCGTTGGGCGGCCAGGTCGAGCGCGGTCGGGGCGTGGGTCACAGGCGCACCGGGGTCGAAGGTCACGGGCGACGCCGGGTCGAGGGGTAGGGCGTCTGGGTCCTTGTGGGCGCCGCCCCCCGGGATGGTGGAGGTGGACCCCCAGGCTCCACCACACATGATGCCACGGCTGCTGCTCCCAACCTCATCCAACCTGGCGGGACGACTCTCTCTCAGTCACGCGGCGACACCGTACACATTTCACCACCATCAGCCTCACACTCTTAAGTAATGTTGCCCTCACAATCTACCTGTTGCCGGCACCACTTGCCTCATCCCCCCCTCCCCTCCCCCTCCTCTCCCACCAAGCCACACCTGTCACACGACACCTGTGGGTCAGGACGATGGCTGGGAGGCCCGAGGCCAAGCAAGGTCCGTACCGCCCGCCAGTTCAACAACTTCGCACCACAACACACTGCACCACACCCTACCACACAAACAGACAGACAGGTGGTTCTGCCGTGGTGAATGTAAACCAGCCATCCACCTAGGGCGAGGCGCGGATGCTGCTGGTTACGGCGTTCCACCGGGGACCATTAAGACATGGACCATTACACACACACACACACACACACACACAAACACCTGCACCTGTGAGTCATCAGCTAGTCTCGAACCTCACAGTGAATCCACCAGGAGATATAAGTAGGTGTAAACTCATCCACCAACACGACCACAGCGAAAACGCTTCACGACCACAGCCGCGCTGTACGACCACAAACACGTGCTTCACGAACACAGTACGACTGGTATGATGAAGTACGGTCGTCCTAGCACGACCCTCCCTCCTCTCCCACGTCAATTCCTCTTCACCAGCGACTTCGGTAAAGGCTTACATCAGTCAACGAACGACCGATCGCTAAAAAAGTCTCCGTGGACCCCGGGTCACTGTGACTAGTCGTGGTCACACCCTGGGTCATCACTGTGACAGTCCTCAGGGAGTAGCGTTACCGTGGCAGTGGAAGCCGTGGGTGTCCGGCCTGTAAGAATCTAGCAGGAGTAAACGATGACTACGGCAGGTGAGGCTATGCTGTGGACACACGTCCGTCGTAGCTGCCCCCCGCAGCGTCCTGGCGAGGCATGGAGGCTTAGGGAGACCGGAGGAAGCTCACGGGCGGACTCTCACCACTCACCTGTCCTTCAGGATAAAGTACCAACAGACACTAGCCTAATCTGTTCCTCCCAGGAAGTGATAAGGAGCGGAAGATGAATTTACATATGGTATGAGAAAGGGGCCAGGCTTGAACGATACCCTCTGTACAGCAGATGCCCAGTTATTTACTCGAACAACGTTCTCCATTACCCATGGGCTAAATCACAATGGCAGCATTTCCAGCCCTCCCAAAGAGTACTGATTCACGGAGCTAAAAAGTTATTTTCAATCTTGAGTGTTTCTTGGGTGGGTAAGTAGGTATTGTGATATCACAGGAAGACAGGAAATGCTGCTGCTTCCTAATTCTGTCCAACTAATGTGCTGCAAACAATTCTATCGACCAGCCTCAAGGGGGGGGGGGGATGAACAGCTGGGTTGACTGTGGACCGGCTGCCGCCACCAGGATCCGAACGTATGCGGGCTCGACTCCGGGCGGCCGGCGAATGCGTCACGGTCTGGAACGCGTATTCTCTAACAATAGTGCGGAACAAAATTATACGGACGAGGGCGCAGAAGTGCCAGTCCTGTCATGATGCAGGTTTCAAGCATTGCTGGATATACCTAGTTCTTTCTCCCCGCACGTTGAGTACTGTCCTGTGACAGCCAAATCTAAGTCTTAAAAGACTTCAATATGCGTATTCTTCTGGTCTAATTAATATTTTTGCTATCATATAAACTGGTATATATTTAAATTAACTTTTTGTGGTCTTGAAACGGTAAAACAAACACTATATTGGAAGGATATACTCAAGCGAGCGGAACATTCCATCTTCCCCCACCTGCAGCAAAATAGTTAGAGAGAGAGAGAGAGAGAGAGAGAGAGAGAGAGAGAGAGAGAGAGATCCAGTTTTTTCCTTTTGATGACGTCAAACGTAACCTATGGTAACCAAGTCATAGCTGGAGGGGCCGCAGTGGCGAGACCCCACCCATCCCAACGGTCCCGGGTGGTAACACCCCGGGTCACTGTGACAGTCCTTAGAGAGTAGCTTTACCGTGGCAGTGGAAACCGTGGGTGTCCGGTCTGTAAGTACCTAACCATAGGAAGACTGGGGCAGGAGCTGTAAAAACCATGAAAGACATTATGAATTTATCCACCTCAACTAACGGACCCGTGCTGCGAATGGGGTCCAGGCTAGGATCAACTCCTGCTCCCTCGCCCCGCCTGGGTCTTTGGGTTTTTGTATTTCTCTCTTACTGAAATGAACATCATAAAACCCAAGGTTAGGCAGGAGGAAGTAACACTTCCATCCCGACCTCTCAGTGTCGTTCAACAGCTCTCCAAGCGGCGGACGTCCCACCTCCAGCCAGTGGAACCTTCCATCTCCCTCTACGTCTCATTCGCTCAATCTACCCTTACCTCACCTGCTGCTACAAGAGGAGGGAGGGAAAAAAATAGGCAGGATCCAGTTTTTCTCGTTTGGCTTAACCCCCAGCGATCCGCTATGACGTCAAACGTAACCTAAGGTGGGAGTTGGAGGAGCGCCCCGCCGAGGGACCCCACTCCTCTCACACGCACATACACACTGCATCACTAAAGAGGAGGAGGAGGAGGAAGTCCTCGTCCTCTGCATCTGGGTGACGGTGGCTTCGTCGTCGTTATCGTCTACAGAGCATCATTACTGATGCCAGACGGTCAACCCCAAGTGATGAAGATCATGCCATACAAAGCATTAATACGAGAACGTCTTCCATTTGATGTCAAGTGAGATAATGAGTCCTACTGTCACACGACCATACGCTTTCCCTTAAAGGAAGCTATAAATCCACCTCTCACCTCCAGCAGGAGAGAGGCGTCTGGGCCAGACTGCCGTCAGTCCCCACGGCACAGTTTCTACAACTCTCACCAGTACCTCCCCTTACCTTCCCCACAGGCGGCCACCCTCTACGTTACCAACAGGAACAAACGCTCTTAAAAAAAAAAAAATTAGAATGTCAGGGCTGATGCCGCCCCGACTGGCCAGTGAACGACCTTGGCGGAAAACAGCTCGCAGTTTTACCGAGTACCTCATTAACACCACCAATCAGAAACCCCCATCACCATCCCCACCTCCCAAGTCAAGGTTATGCTTTCCGAACAATAATAATACGACAGACGCATAATCACACACAAGATGTTTTAGCCCAAAGGCTGTACAGTTCCCTTCCCGTACCGTGCAAATAGATACACACGCACATACACACGTATACGTCTGGGAATATCAAAATATAGAGTGAATTACGTTGGACGAGCGAGCCTCATTTTGATATGTGTGTGTGGCACTGGAGCCAAGAGGGCTGTCACCTCACGTCCCACACATCATCTTCCTCCTCCCCCTCCTGCCTTACTTCGCTCGCCTAATTCAACCCTGCTACCATACATCAAGCGTCTATATACGGTGTGGCGGTCCGGGGAGATAGTTAAGGGAGGGAGGCGGCTCTACCACACTCTTCCCAAACCTCACGACGCCAATCTTTTGGACGATTTTCCATATAACGCGTTGGGACATACCACCAGAAACAAATGTGATGCTGCCCATGTAACAAGTCGCGACAAACTACCTATGGTTTAAAAGCCGAGTTCCTCAACAAACAAGAACACAGTAACAACTCTAGACAGAAGGGGAAAATCCCTTCTGCTTTTCAATGCCTTCGCTAAACTTCAGTAAACAACCTCCTAGTCTGGCTGTGTCAAAGGTTACATTTCCGTTTCTTTAGAATTCCTCATTCACGGCGACAGGAAGACTGGGTTACAAAATTCTGTTTTGACATCATTTCCGCCACTCTCATTCCCTGCTGTTACAACCCTTCAGCGGGCGGGGATACAAATATCCCACCCTTAGCCTTGCGTTACAACAGCTACCGGCCTGGGAGACAGGTATGCCAATCTTCGTCTTAAAATAGCTTAATTGATCCCCTTCCCACCATAGGTATAGAACGCTAACGTACAGGAAGAAGAACAACATTAAACAAGCAGAGAAAACGAAAAGTACTTCAAACTAACGCTGGCTGCTTCCGGATAAATATAAACTTCCCCAAACTATCAGATTTAAGCAGAGACTTTTCGATAAAAACACCTGCGAATTACGGCCAGAGAACGAGCAGCTGTGTGTACATCTTCGTGAGGGACATGTTGGATTACTTAAGTCTTGAGTGTGTTCAGCCACTCACTCGCAAGTCCCTCACATCCCAAGAGAACATCCTTTTCTTTTCTTCCCCCCTGACAATGAGATGCAGATGACGCACAGGTCCGAAGTCACGGCCGGTGATGAGGCACTGAAATGAACAGAATGCGTGAGGCAATCACGAGTGATCACCACACATACACTTACTCACACAGGCTTTGCACTGCTGAGGCATCTGGCGGAAGTCGACCGCCAAGTCCAGAAAAACTTCAGGACGGGCAACACGGGAACCTTCTGCAGCGGAAGTTAGAGGGCCAACCTACGGGAACTTCCATTTCCAAATCAGTTCTGCCGGAACACGATGCCCGGTTGAGGCGGGGCGCATGTGGACGTGGTGGTGTTGGTGGCACTGGTCGGCCAGACGATCACGAGGAGGAGTCGCTCTCAAGTGCCTGGGTTAAAGTGTACGATGATGATCCCACAGTCGGCCCTCTTAAGAGTCCTTGACCCCCCCCGGGTTTCGCCTTTCAAGGTCGCCTGGCGCGCCCCCGCCCCGTTGGGGGTGAGGGATAGCTCCCCAGTCCGCCCTTACCCGCCCCTCCTCCACCCCTGCCTCACTTAGAGAGACGGAAATACACGTGAACCAGAGAGTCTGGCCAGGCTAGGACCAGACATACTGTACTACAGGGGAGCCGGCATAAACCAAGCCTGGTATGTCGTGCCGTTTTCGAAGTGGCCCCATCATAATCCTGAGTAGCACTTCGACTCAACCTGCGACACTTACGGGTCGGGCACCTGTGTGGTATGGAATGGGTCTCCCTCCCCAACGGGTTGGTGTCTCAACAGTTATATGGGACGTCGTGGTGGACATATATTACCATAACGAAGTGGGATGAATACTGAGGTTCTCACAGCAACGGTTACGGTACGAGAGGGGAAGGTGGCCAGGGTCACAGAGCAACCTCGCTTGCGTACTGCCTGGTCCAGAGACGTTCGTATGTCCTCCGCCACAACTATCTAGTCGTCACTGACCGGTTGGAGACGACCGCCAACGAGGGACGGCCGCCAACAATCAGACGGGCAGCATATGTCTGACGGGTACACCACAATCTCATCCCCACCAACCACCCAAGGGGCCTTCTTTAGCAGACTGCTAAAGAGTCTTTCGCGTGTCTCCATCCCACCCTACGACATGGAGTCACCTACCAAGCTTCGCAAGAACGTCTTTACGTCCACAGGGAGGCGGAACTTTGGAAAATATAAGAGGGGAGGAGGAGGAGGAGGAGGAGGAGGAGGAGGAGGAGGGAGGGAGGATGTGATGAACGGAGAGCTGTGGTGGTCTGCTGATGGCGGCACTCCTGATGACCACTTTCTTACCGTCCTGCCGCACCGGCAGAGGAGACAGCCAGCCAGTAGCGCTACTGATAAGAAAATCCCCAACTTCTGGTCTGCTTCTGGTGACTGACGGGACGCGGTCTGTGACAGAGAGAGAACCAGAACACCTCCGGGGATACTTACATGTGACTCTAGTGGCGGGAGGATGGCGTCGAGGGGGAGGAGGAGAAGGAGGAAGTATCGGCGAGAGAGCAGGATCCCGTCTGCACGCCTCCTCCTACACTGCACGTGGGTCCCAGCACCGTCAGCCAATATGTGGGTCCCTCACCCGTGTAGCAACAGTTGACAACGAGAATATGTGTGCTGCGAGGCTGGCTGGCTATCCCCTCCTCCACACACACACACCCCACCATCACCTGCCTTTCTTCTAGGCCAGTCAGCAATGAGACAGCATAACACGCCCGGTGTCTGAGATCAAAGCACAACACTGGCTCTGCACCAACCGCTGACCACGCTCCTCCATTCATAAACATCTGGGAGCAGGCAGGCCAGTCAGCGGTCCCCGGCACCTCCCGCTCGTCCGGCTTATATTCTCTCTAGGGCCGTCTGCTGATATAGTCTTTTACCGACGGGCAAGTCAATCCGTATCCCCCCACACCCCTGGGATTTCTTTACCCCCCCCCCCACAGGGACAGAATATACTTTCCCCTGGAGGGCTAGGAAGTACCATCCCGACCCGGCGGTCGGTACTGGGGATGAGGGGGAGCCGTAAAACTATGGGCTACAGCAAGCTGAGTGCTCACGAGTAGTGTCCACAGAACGCGTCTGGGGAAAAGGAAGGGTGGGTTCGCCCCGTCACTAGTATCCCAACCCCCGCCCACTAGGACACACACTACCCACCGGGACACGCACTTTACCTACCCTTCCAGTGCTGCCAACAAAGAGTGGGTTCAGATACTGTCCAACATCTACAACAATGAGACACAAAACAGCAAGGATAATGCACTAACAACACTAACTACAAACAATACAGATAAACGAGTTACTAACTACGGTAATTAAGGCACGTGACTTCATAAGCTACTAAGGCACTAATTCAAAGTCTCTACTACAATGACGTTTTAATTAACTCAAAAACTTCTAAAACATTGAGACAAAATAAATGACTCATAAACCACCAGGAAAATTATCTACATTACTGAGTTACAAAAACAAACAAGAAAAACAAGGAGAAACAGAAAACAGAGAAAATAGCCCACAAGACCCAAGATGCCACCACAAACGAGGCAAACAACAATGATACGCAAAACAACACGGGCACTAAATCAACCTAAGAAATCGACCCAAACAGTCATGAAAACGACCCCAAACAACTAGGACGCCGATTCAGACTGATACTTGACTTTGAACAACGAATACACAAACGCTAAAGTACAGTGGCTTAAGCAACTATAACACTCACTCGCACAAATCATCAATAACCACTTAAACCAATACGCCACAGACATTAACCTCCCCCCACCCCCACCCCCACACACACGGACCCTACCCACAACGACTCTGGGTCACACTCCACGTGAGAGTAGTTTCCCAAACATAGATGGCCAAGCAATCATCATCAAAACACCTTACGAAAAGTAAATTCTCATTCAGTTCTTGTACAGCCATTCAAATAATATTGAATACCTTCTTCGGGTGTTCATGATAATTATAAACCATACATGCTCTCACTGCGTGTATGTATGGCCTATGAAGAGCCTGTGGTGGTCTTGGCTCTTACAACAGACCAACGGGTAATGCTCAGAATGGATCAGCCACGTCAAAAACCGACAACAAATCTACTGACCATGTCTCTTCTCTCACACGTCTTGGTCACCTCAGTCCCTCCATCCGCTGTATATGAACTAAATCGACAGTGTACTGACACAGACTCGTAAAATGATGCGCGTGGCTTATAATAAGTCTCTGATAGATTACCACACAACAGCTCTCTGGTCCTACATAATAATAAAGGTATTACTGACCTTTGAGAATTGTCCCAAGATCACGTTTTACCTTCCAGCTAAAAAAAAAAAAAAGAAAAAAAAAATGTTTAAACAGCGTGGCATAAACCTGTACCACAAGCATACCCATTGGTACAACGTGACGTCATGCAGTGTGAGCACATCTGTTCAACTACGGATGACTAGCGTAAGTGTGCCTCTCGAGCCCGGACGTGTGAAACGCCTTGTACTTGAGACACGCGGAAAGAACTAGGTAAACCTGGCAAGGCAAACGAGGCACCCCAGCCACCTCGAAGCGTGCTGGCTTCACAGCCTCGCCTTTTGTTTCATGTGAACATTTGATGATGACATATTTGATACAGACGACCTTTGTAAGTGGTGTTAGACTCTCCACCCACCCAGCCACCTCTCCCTTTGCTTCACAAACACACACACGCACATCACATGGATGGGGGACCCAGGAGAGTGACACTCACTCTCCCTCCTACACAAATAGGTACTGATACACAAGCGTCGTTGGAAACAATTTTTCTTCGGTTATTACCATACTAACACTACCTGTGACACGACACGTCCGCCCCGTAGGGATATAAAAAAAGGGTTTTCGTTAAAAAAAAAAAAAACAGAAACAAAAACTAGTTTGGTGGTGCCCCCCGAGCGGATACAAAACCCTGATGTACTGTACTCTTTGGGTAGTTAGTTAAGTGTGAAGGCTGATGAAGTAGATGGGCTGCAACAACCAACCACGTCCTGGTCACCAACAACCACGTCCTGGAGACCATACACGAAAACTAACTGGAGGACAATAATACAGAGTCTTTCTACTCCTACCATACTAATCCACGACACTCTGTTCTCCATCATCAACCAACAGCCTCGTCAGGAAGCAGAGGTCATTTGCTGTTTGACTTCAGTTGTGTTTGCATGCTTCAGATCGTGGTGGGTGAACCCTCTGGCGTAACGCAGACGCCGATCCGAAGTACAACACATCGAAGGTGATGGGAACAAAAAAAGTGGTTCTATTACGTTCGTCTCTCCAAGGGTATCTCGTCCAGACGCACACCCTCCCTCCCTCCCTCCCCAGATAACTATGAAAGGTTACGTAACGTGCCCGATGACGATCCTCAGGGGCCCTCGTGACAGTCTTCAGGGGGCCATTCGCAGTCTTCCTCGTCTTCGCCTCTCATGCCTGTGTGTGTGTGTGTGTGTGTGTGTGTGTGTGTGTGTGTGTGTGTGTGTGTGTGTGTAGGGGAGAGGAATGATAAGCACCTGCGTTGGGTGCAGGCCGATTGCCACGCCCAGGATTCGAACCCATGCGGGTCCGACTCCAGGCTGGCCTGTGATCACTCATGGTCTGTAACGCTAACCACCACACCACGGAAGGCCCTTATGTGTGTGTATGTATGTGTGTGTGTGTGTGTGTGTGTGTGTGTGTGTGTGTGTGTGTGTGTGATGAGAGGAGGAGGAATTACCCGCACGTCCAGGGGGAGATTCGTTATATATTCTCATGTATATGTAGATCCTGTATGGGTTCATATTCATGTGGGACGCCATGGTATTTTGTGTGTAATACCACGGGCAGATGGGATGGGGGAGAGGTGGTAGTGCCGAGCCTGAGGCGTCTCGTGTATGCTCATGACGCCGTGGGGATGGATCGAAACGTGGGAGGAGAACGGAATATGGTGTTTATTTTGTGAGATTAAGGAGACACACGGGTGTTTTTTTTTTTTTTTTGCTGAGCTCAAGCGTATGACGGTCTATGGGTGAAATCATCGTACTACTTCAGGTCGCTGAGACTAGTGCTCCTAAAGGTGTGAATACGAGTATCCTACCTCAGCGTGCCTCAGGCTATCTTTAGGTAAGGAAGTTTTATTTTTCTGTCTTTCTTTACTCTTCCTGGCTACCACTTCATTTTAGGTATTTCGCTTCTAAGCGCTGTATTTCTTCCACCTGTGCTTCAAGATGGTTGACTCTTACTTTTCTAAGGAGGAGAAAGCCCGAATTCTCGCCTGGAAGCAAGAAAATTTAGGTATACGAGAGATTTCTAGACGCGGTGGGCGCTCAGAACGCACAACCAAGGGGGCTACTTCATGCAACAACTGAAGAGTGCGTCGCCTCATTCAGGAGATCAAGACCCTCCGGACTCAAAACATGGACCTAGAATACTTCAGAACCTTGCCAGTTCCGTGCCCAGACGTCTGCAGATGGTAATCAAGGCCAAATGAGAGTACTAATGTACTAAAATGTAAGTGTGACAACGCCTTTGAAAATGTATGGCGTGGTGGGGATAGGAGGACAATATTTTTTTGCTGTAAATGGACGCGGGAAAGCCAGTATAAACAGAAAACCTGATGGTCTAAGACGAGCTGATCTGCTGGAGGACAGTAATATGAAGCTAAACGTTTAAAACGTTTACCCTACGTATGTATATCGAGGGAGACAGGATTCTTCAGCAGAAGGCTCCTCCCCAACCACCAGTCTCATAGTTAAGCAGGATGCTCCTCCCCATCTACCATTCCAATAGTACCACCGCCTAATAAGTATCACCATTACAGTGGTGATCACCATCACACACACACACACAGAGCAGCATCATAGCCAATCAGGAGAAATAACCCGATTAGATCACCTTGCATGTCACCATACCCTCTTTTATGGTACCCCGGCCAATCAGGACCTTGACGCTGGTGCCCATCAGAGAGACGAGAGACGACAGCTGACAAGACTAGCAATAGGCCAGACTAAGTACCCAGCACAAGCCGCTCAGGCACTAGGAGGAGAGAGATAGAGCAAATGCACTCCCGTGGTGTAGCGGTTAGCGTTCCTGACCATGACACATTCACGGGCCGCCCAGGGTCGAGTGCATAGGTTCGAATAGAGTTACGGCAGTCGGTCCACAGTCAACCCAGCTGTTCATCCACCCCTAGGGGTTGGTCGATAAAATAGGTACCTGGCTCAGGCTAGGATATATATATATATATATATATATATATATATAT
>JAYMFT010363552.1:0-22590 GCA_038088735.1 Panulirus argus
GAGGGGAAGGTCTGAAGGTGGAGGGATGAGGAGCCTACTGGAGGGGAGGCTACAAAGGTGGAGGGATGAAGAGCCTATTGGAGTGGGAAGTTGCATCGATGGAGGTATGAGGAGCCAACTGGAAAGTGAGGCTGGAAGGGTGGAGGAATGAGGGAGCTACTGAGTGGGAAGCTGCAAGGGTTTCGGATTGAGAAGCCTACTGGTGTTGAGGCTGCAAGGTTGGATGGATGATGGGCCCACTGGAAGGGAAAGATGAATGGGTGAAGGGATGACGAGCCTATTGGAGGGTGAAGCTGCAGGGGTGCAAGGATGAGGCTCTTGCTGGCTTGGGAGACTGCAGAGATGGAGGAATGAGGAACCAAGTGGAAGGGGAGGCTGCAGGAGAAGAAAGATGGGGAGCCTGGTGGAAGGGGAAGCTGTAGGGGTGAAGAGATGAGGAGCGTACTGGAAGGGGAGGCTTCAAGGGTAGAGGGATGCGGAGCCTACTGGAGGGGAAGGTCTGAAGGTGGAGGGATGAGGAGCCTACTGGAGGGGAGGCTACAAAGGTGGAGGGATGAAGAGCCTACTGGAGTGGGAAGTTGCATCGATGGAGGTATGAGGAGCCAACTGGAGGGTGAGGCTGGAAGGGTGGAGGAATGAGGGAGCTACTGAGTGGGAAGCTGCAAGGGTTCCGGATTGAGAAGCCTACTGGTGTTGAGGTTGCAAGGTTGGAGGGATGATGGGCCTACTGGAGGGGAAGGATGAATGGGTGAAGAGATGACGAGCCTATTGGAGGGGGAAGCTGCAGGGGTGCAAGGATGAGGCGCTTACTGGCTTAGGTGCCTACTGGAAGGGAACACTTTAAGGGTAGATGGAAATAGGGGCCTACTGGAGAGATGAGGTTGCAAGGGTAGAGGAATGAGGAGTCTTCTCGAGGGGAAGGCTGCACGGATGGAGGCCTGAAAAGCCTACTGGAATGAGATGCTGCATGGGTGGAGGGATAAGGGTCCTACCGCAGGAGGAGACTGCAAGGGTGAAGGGATGAGAAGCTTACTGGAAGGGGAGGCTGCAAGGGTGGACAGATGAGGAGCCTACTGGAAGGACGAGAAGCCTACTGTTGATAGAGGTTGCATGGATGAGGGGATGAAAAGCCTAATGGAGGGGGAGGTTGCAAGGATGGAGGGACTAAAGCTTACTGGAGGTGAAAGATGCAACGGTTGAGGGATTAGGAGCCTACTGGAAGGGGAGGCTGCAACGGCGGAGGAATGAAAAACCTACGGAGTTTAAGTCTGCAAGGGTGGAGGGATGAGGAGCCTACTGGAGTGGGAGGTTGCAAGGATGGATGGATGAGGAGCCTGCTGGAGGTAGATGATGGAAGGGTGGAGGGATGAGGAGTCTATTGGAGATGGAGGGATTAGGAGCCTACTGGATGGGAAGGCTGCAAGAGTGGAGAGATGAGGAACCTAGTGGGGCGGGAGACTGCATGAGTTTGATGGATGAGGAACCTTCTTGATGAGGAGGCTGCAAGGGTAGAGGGATGCGGAGCCTACTAGAAGGGGAGCTGCAGTGATGCAGGGATAAGGAGCCTATTGGAAGGGAAAGCTGTAAGGGTGGGTTGATTAGGTGCCTACTGGAAGGGGAGGCTGCAAGGGCGGAGGAATGAAGAACCTTCGGAGTTTAAGGCTGCAAGGGTCTTGGAGGGATGAGGAGCCTACTGGAGTGGGAGGTTGCAAGGATGGAGGGATGAGGAGCCTATCGGAGGTAGAAGATGGAAGGGTGGAGGGATGAGGAGTATATTGAAGGGGGAGGGTGCATGGGTGGAGGGATAAGGAGCCTACTGGAGGAGGAGTTTGTAAGGATGAGGGTGGCTGCAGTGGCGCAGAGATGGGCTGTAAGGGTAGATGGATGAGGAGCCTACTGGAGGGGGAGCCTGCAAGGTTGAAGGGATGAGGAGCCTACACAAGGGGGAGGCTGCAGGAGGAGAGGGATGAGGAACGTACTGTAATGGGGAAGCTGTTGGGGTGAAGGGATTAGGAGCCTACTGGAGAGGGAGGCTGCAAAGGTGTATGGTTGTGGAGCCTACTAAAGGGGGAAGCTTTAAGGATGGAGTGATGAGGAGCCTACTGGAGGGGGAGGATGAAAGGGAGGAGGGATGAGAAGCTTACAGAAGGGGGAGGCTGCTTGGGTGGAGGGATGAAGAGCCTAATGGAGGGAGAGGCTGAATGGGTTCGAGTGATAACTAGCCAACTTGATTGGGAGACTGCAAGGATGGAGGGATGAGAAACCTACTTGAGGGTGAGGCTGCAAGGATGGTGGGATGAGGAGCCTACTTTACTGGGAGGTTATAAGGATGGAAGAATGAGGAGCCTGCTGGAAGAGGAGACTGCATATGTTTTAGGGATGAGGAAAAGGGAGGCTGCATGTGCTTTAGGATGAGGAGCTTATTCGATGGGGAGACTGCAAGGGTCAAAGGATGCGGAGCCTACTGGAGGCTGCAAGGTAAGAGTAGTGAGGCGCCTTTTGGAGGAGGAGGTTGCGAAGGTGGAGGGATGAGGAGACTACTGGAGGAGAAGGCTGCAAGGATGGAGTGATGAGGAACCTACTAAAGGGTGATGCTGCAGTGGTGCTGGGATGAGTATCCTACATGGGAGTGAATGCTTTAAAGGTGAAGGGATGAGGAGCCTACTGGAGAGAAATGGTGCATGGGTGAAGGGATAAGGAGCCATCTGGAGAGGCAGGCTGCAAGGACGTAGGGATGAAGAGCCTACTAGAAATGAAGATTGCATGTTTTCTAGTGATGACGAGCGTACTCGATGATGAGACTGCAAGGGTGAAGGGATGAGAAGCCTACTGAAGGGGGAGGCTGCTAGGATGGAGAGATGAGGAGTCTATTGGAGGGGGAAGGTGCATGGGTGGATGGATAATGAGCCTACCGGAGGGGGAGTTTGCAAGGATGAGGGAGGCTGCAGTGGCGCAGAGATGGGCAGGTTACTAAGGGTGGACACTGCAAAAGTGGAGGGATGAAGAGCCTCCTGGAGTGGGAGGCAGTAAGGGTGGAGGAGTGAGGAGCTAATTGGAGATGTATGCTCGATGAGATCGAGGGATGAAGAACCTACATGATGGCGAGGCAGCAAGGGTGGAGGGATGAGGAACCTAGTGGAAGGGGAGGCTGTATGTGTTTTAGGGAAGAGGTGCCTACTCGATGGGGAGATTACCATGGTGGAGGGATGCGGAGCCTTCTAGAGGGGGAGGTTGCAAGAGAAGAGCAATGAGGAGCCTTTTGGAGGAGGAAGTTGCCAGGGTGGAAGGTTGAGGAGATTACTGGAGAGGAAGGCTGCAAGGATGGAGTGATGAGGAACCTACTAGAGGATGCTGCTGCAGTGGTGCAGGGATGAGTAGCATACAGGGGGAAAATGCTGTTAGGGTGGAGGGATGAGGAACCTACTGGAGGGGGATGATGCATGGGTGGAAGGATAAGGAGCCTACTGGATGGGGAGTCTGCAAGGATATAAGAATGAGGAGCCTAATGTAAGGGGGGATTGCATGTGTTTTAGTGATGAGGAGCCTACTCGATGGGGAGACTGCAAGGGTGGAGGGATGAGAAGCTAATTAGAGGAGAAGGCCGCAAGAGAGGAATAACGAAGAGCCTACTGGAGAGGGAAGCTGCCAGGGTAGAGAGATGAGAAGCCAACCGGAAGGGGAGGCTGCAATAATGGAGGGATGAGGAAACTACTAGAGGGATACGCTGCAGTGGTGCAGGGATGAGGAGTATAAGGGGGTAAAATGCTGTAAGGGTAGAGGGATGAGGAGCCTACTTTAGGTTGATGATGCATGGGTGGAGGGATAAGGAGCCTACTGGAGGGGTAGGCTGCAAGGTTGGAGGGATGAGGAGCCTACTGGAGGGGGAGGCTGCATGGGTTTGAGGGATGAAGAACTTACTTGATGAGGACCCAGCAAGAGTGGAGGGATGAGGAGCCTACTGTAGGGGAAGCTGCAAGGGTGGAGGGATGAAGAGCCTAGTAGAGTGGGAAGCTGCAATGGTGAGTGATAAGGAAATTACTGGAAGGGGAGGCTGCAAGGGCGGAGGGATGAGGAGCCTATTGAAAGGGGAGCCTGCATTGGTGCAAGGATGTGGATCCTACTGGAGGAAGAGGTTTTAAGGATGGAACGTTGAGAAGCTTACTTGAGGGGGAACCCTCAAGGGTGTGGGGATGAGGAGCCTACCGGAAGGGGAGGCTGCAAGGGTGGAGGGATGCGGAGCCTACTGAAGGGGGAGGCTGCAAGGATGGCGGGATGAGGAGCTGACTGGAAGGGGAGGCTGTAAGGGTGAAGTGATTAGAAGCCTACTGGAAGGGGAGGCTGCAAGGTTGGAGGGATGAGAACCCTACAGGAGGGCGAAGCTATAAGGATGGAGGGATCAGGTGGCTACTGGAAGGGGAGGCTGCAAGGGTGGACGGATGAGGAGCCTAATGGAAGGACGAGGAGTTTACTTTAGGTGGAGGTTGCATGGATGAAGGAATGAGGAGCCTGCTGGAGGGGGAGATTGTAATGGTGAAGGATGAGGAGCCTACTGAAGGTGGAGACAGTAAGGGTGGAGGGATAAGGAGCTTACTGGAGTGGGAGGCTGAATGGGTGACGGGATAAGGAGCCTACTGGAGGAGACTACCAGGGTGGAGGGATAAGGAGTCTACTGAAAGGGGAAGCTGAAAGGGTGCAGGTATGACGAGCCTACTGGAGGGGGAAGCTGCAAGGGTGGAGGAATGAGAAGCCTACTGGAGTGGAGAGCTGCATTGGTGGAGGGATGAAGGAGCCTACTTAAGGGCCAGGTTGGAAGGGTGGAGGGATCTAGAGCCTACTGGAGAGGGAGGCCGTATGGGTTCGAGGAATGAGGAGCCTACATGATGGGGAGGCTGCAAAGGTGGAGGGATGCAGAGCCTACTAGAGGGGAAAGCTGTATGGGTGGAGGGATAAGGAGCCTACTGAGGGGGGAACCTGCAAGGGTGGAGAGATAAGGAACCTATTGGAAGGGGAAGCTGGATTGGTGGATGGATGAGGAGCCTACTAGACTAGGAGGCTGCGAGAGGATAGAGATGAGGAGCCTACTGGAGGGGGAAGCTGCAAGTGTGAAGGGATGAGGAACCTACTGGAGAGTGAGGCTTCAAGGGTGTAGGGTTGAGGAGCCTACTGGAGGGGGAGGTTGAATGGGTGGAGTGATGAGGAATCTACCGTGGGGGGAGGCTGCAGGAGTGGAGGGATGAGAAGCCTTTTGGAGGGGGAAGCTGCAGGGTTGCAGGGATGAGGAGACTGGAAAGGTGGAAGAATGAAGAACCTACTGGAAGGGGAGGCTGCAAGAGGAGAGGAATGAAAAGCCTATTGGAGGGGAAGGTTGCAAGGGTGGAGGGATGAGGAGCCTACTGGAAGGGGAGCTTGCAGTGGTGCAGGGATGTGGACCCTACTGAAGGGGGAGGCTATAAGGGTGGAAGGATGAGGAGCCTCCTGGAGGGAGAGGCTACAAGGGTGGAGGGACGAGGAACTTACTGGAAAGGGAGGCTGAAAGGCTGGAGGGATGAGGAGCCTATTGGAGGGGGAGGCTGAGAGGGTGAAGGGATGCGGAGCCTATTGGTGGAGAGGAAGGGTGCAAGGGTAGAGGGACGAAGAGCCTACGTGAATGGAAGGCTGCAAGGATGGAGGGATGTGGAGCCTATTGGAGGGGAAGGCTGCAAGGTTGAAGAGATGAGGAACCTATTGAAGTAGGAAACTTCATTGATGGAGGGATAAGGAGTCTACTTTAGGGGGAGGGTGCAGGGGTGGAAGGATGAGAAGAATACTGGAAGGGGAGTCTGCAAGGTTATAGGAATTAGGAACATATCGGAAGGGGAATCTTCAAGGGTGGACGGATGAGGAGCGTACTGGAGGGATGAGGAACCTACTGGAGTGGGAGGCAGCAAGGGTGGAGGGATGAGGAGCCTACAGGAGGTGAAGGATGCAAGGATAGAGGGATTAGGAGCCTACTCAAGGGAGAGGCTGCAAGGGTGCAGGGATATGGTGCCTACTGGAGGTTGAGGCTGCAATGATGGAGGGGTGAGGAGTTTACTGGAGGGGGAGGCTTCAAGGGTGGAGGGATGAGGAACCTGCTTGACGGGGAGCCTGTAGTGGTGCAGGGATATGGATTCCACTGAAGGGGGAGGCTGTAAGTGAGAAAGGATGAGGAGCCTACTGGAGGGAGAGGTTACACGGATGGAGGTAAGTGGAGCCTACAGGAAGGGGAGGCTGAAAGAACTGAGGAATGAGGAGCCTACTGGAGGAAGAGGCTGCAAGGGTGGAGGGATGAGAAGCCTACTGGAAGGTGAGGCTGCAAGGTTGTAGGAATTAGCAGCATACTGGAAGGGGAATCTGCAAGGGTGGACGGTTGAGGAGCGTACTGGAAGGATGAAGAACCTACTGGAGTGGGAGGCAGCAAGGTTGGAGGGATGAGGAGCCTACTCAAGTGGGAGGCTGCAGGGGTGGAGGGATAAGGAGCCCGCTGTATGGGTTGGCTACAAGGATGGAGGGTTTAGGAGCCTACTGGGGAGAAGGTTTCATGGGTTCGAGGCATGAGGAACCTATTTGATAGGGAGGCTGCAAGGGTTGAGGGATGAAGAGCCTACTGGAGTGGTAGTCTACATTAGTGGATGAATAAGGAGCCTACTGGAGAAGCAGGCTACACGTGTGGAGGGATGAGGAGCCTACTGAAAGGGGAGCCTGCAGTGGTGCAGGGATATGGATCCTACTGGAGGGAAAGGCTGTAAAGATGGAAGCATGAGGAGCTTCATTAAGGGGGAGGCTGAAAGTCTGAAGGGATGCTGAGTCTACTGGAGGAGAAGGCGCATTGGTGGAGGAATGACAAGCCTACTGGAGGGGGAGGCTGTAAGGGTGGAGGGATAAGGAACCTACTGGAAGGGAAAGTCACAAGGATGGAGGGATGAGGAACCTACTGGAGGGGGGGGCTACATGGGTGGAAGGATGAGGATTCTACTGGAAGTGAAGGCTGCAAGGATGGAGGAATGAGAAGCCTACTGGAGCGGAAGGCTGCAAAGGTGGAGGGATGAGGAAGCCTACTTGAGAGGTAGGTTGGAAGGGTGGAATGATCTGGAGCCTACTGGAGAGAGAGGCTGCATGGGTTCGTGGTATGAGGAGCCTACATTATGGGGAGGCTGCAAGGTTGGAGGGATGCAGAGCCTACTGGTGGGGAAGGCTGTCAAGGATGTAGGGATGAGAAGCCTATTGGAAGGGGGTGCTGCAAGGGTGAAGTGATGAGGAACCTACTATAAGGGGAGGCTGCCAGGGTGGAGAAATGAGTATCCTACTGGTGGCGGAGGCTGCAAGGGTGGAGTGATGAGGAGCGTACTGGAGTGGGAGGCTGCATAGGTGGAGGGATAAGGAACCTACAGGGGGAGAGCCTACAAGGTTGGAGAGATTAGGAACCTACTGAAGGGGGACGCTGAATGGGTGGATGGATGAGGAGCCTACTAGAGTGGGAGGCTGCAAGAAGACAGAGATGAGGTGCCTACTGGAGAGGGAAGCTGCAGGTGTGAAGGGATCCTCATCCCTTTTGAAGAGAGAGGCTACAAGGGCGGAGGGACGAGGAGTTTACTGGAGAGGAAGGCTGAAAGGCCGGAGGGATAAGGAGCCTATTGGAGGGGGAGGCTGAAAGGGTGAAGGGATGCGGAGCCTATTGGAGGGTAAGGCTGCAAGAGTGCAGGGATGAAGAACCTACTGGAGGGGAAGGGTGCAAGGGTGGAGGGATAAGCCTACGAGAGTGGGAGGCTGCAAGGATGGAGGGATGAGGAGCTTATTGAAGGGGAAGGCTTCATTAAGGGAGGGATAAAGAGCCTACTTTAGGGGGAGGGTGCAAGGGTGGAGGAATGAAAAGCCTTCTGGAAGGGGAGGCTGCAAGGTTGTAGGAATTAGGAGCATACTGGAAGAGGAATTTGCAAGGGTGGACAGATGAGGAGCGTTCTGGAAGGATGAGGAGCCTACTGGAGTACGAGGCAGCAAGGGTGGAGGGATGAGGAGTGTACGGGAGGTGTAGACTGCAAGGGTGAATGAATGAGGAGCCTACTCAAGGGGGAGGCTGCAAGGTGTGCAGGGATATGGTGCCTACTGGAGGTTGAGGCTGCAATGATGGAAGGATGAGGAGCTTACTGGAAGGGGAGACTTCAAGGGTGAAGGGATGAGGAACCTACCGGAAGGGGATCCTGTAGTAGTGCAGAGATGTGGATTCTAATGAAGGGGAGGCTGTAAGGGAGAAAGGAGGAGGAGCCTACTGGAGGGAGAACTACAAGGATGAAGGGACGAGAAGGCTACAGAAAGGCGAGGCTGAAATGATGGGGGAGGGGGATAAGGGGCCTACTGGAAGAGGAGGCTGCAAGGGTGGAGGGATGAGTAGCCTACTGGAAGAGGTGGCTGCAAGGTTGTAGGAATTAGGAGCATATTGGAAGAGGAAACTACAAGGGTGGACGAATGAGGAGCGTAATGGAGGGATGAGGAGCCTACTGGGGTGGGAGGCAGCAAGGGTGGAGGATTGAGGAGCCTACTCAATGAGGAGGCTGCAAGGGCAGAGGGATAAGGAGTCAACTGGTAAGGTAGGATGCAAGTGTGGAAGAATGAGGAGCCTACTTGAGAGGGGGGGTTGCATGGGTTCGAGTATGAGAAGCCTATTTGATGGGGATGCTGCAAAGATGGAGGGATGAAGAGTCTACTGGAGTGGTAGTCTACATTAGTGGAGGAATAAGGAACCTACTGGAGGGGCAGGCTACAAGTGTGGAAGGATGAGGAGCCTACTGGAAGGGGAGCCTGCAGTGGTGCAGGGATATGGATCCTACTGGAGGGGGAGGCTGTAAGGATGGAAGGATGAGGAGCTTCCTTAAGGAGGAGGCTGCAAGGGTGAGTCTACTGGAGGGAAGGCTGCATTGGTGGAGGGATGACAAGCCTACTGGAGGGGGAGGCTGTAAGGGTGGAGGGATGAGGAGCCTGCTGGAAGGGGAGACTGCAAGGGATGAAGGATGAGGAGCCTCTTGGAGGGATGAGGAGCCGACTGGTGTGGGAGGCTACAAAGGTTGACGGATGAGGAGCCTGCTGGAGGAGGAGGCTGTACGGATGGATGGATGAGGAGCATGCTGGAGGGGGAGGCTGCGTGAGTGGAGGGATAAAGAGCCTACTGGAAGAGGAACCTAAAAGTGTGGAGGTATGAGGGGCCTGCTTTAGGGGAAGTCTGCAAAGGTGGAGGGATGAAGAAGCCTACTTGAAGGGAAGGCTGCAAGGGTGGAAGGATGAAGAGCATATTGCGGAGAGAGGCTGCACAGGATCTAGGGATGAGGAGCCTACTTGATGGTGAGGCTGCAAGGGTGGAGGGATGCGGAGGCTACTTGAGGTTGAGGTTGCAATGATGGAGGGATGAGGAGCCTACTGGAGGAGAAAACTTCAAGGTTGGAGGGATGAGGAGCCTATTGGTGGGTGAGGCTGCAAGGGTGGAAGGATGAGGAGCCTACTGGAGGGGGAGGCTGCATGGGTGGAGGGATAAGTAGCCTACTGAAAAGACAGGCTGCAAGGCTAGAGGGAGAGGCTGCAGATGTGGAGGGATGAGGAGCCTACTTGTTGGGGGGGGGGAGGATTGTAAGGATGGAGGGATGAGGAGCCTACTGGAGGGGGAGGTTGAAAGGGTGGATGGATGAGGATCCTACTCGTAGGGAAGGCTGCGTGGGTTCGAGAGATGAGAAGCCTACTTGATTGGGAGGCTGCAAGGGTGGAGGGATGAGAAGCCTACTGGAGGGGAAAACTGCAAGGGCAGAGGGATGAGGAGCTAACTGAAGGGGGAGCCTATACGATTCGAGGGATGAGGAGCCTACTTGATGGCGAGGCTGCAAGGCTGCAGGGACGAGGAGCTTACTGGACGGGGAGGCTGGAAGGATGGAGGGGTGAGGAGCCTACTGGAGCGGGACACTGCTTGGGTTCGAGGGATGAGGAGCCTACTTGACGGGGAAGCTGCGAGGGTAGAGGGATGCGGGGCGTACTAGTGGGGGAGGCTGCAGTGGTGCTGGGATGATGAGCCTCCTGAAGTAGGAGGCTGTAAGTATGGAGGATTAGGAGCCTACTGGAAGGGGAAGCTTTAAGGATGGAGGAATGAGGAGCTTACTGGAGTGGGAGGTTGCAAGGGTGGAAAGATGTGGAGATAACTAAATTGGGAGGCTACTTTGGCGGAGGGATGAGAAGCCTGCAGTGGTGCAGGGATGTGGATCCTACAGACCGGGAGGCTGTAAGGGTAGAAGGATGAGGAGCCTCCTGGATAGAGAGGCTACAAGGCTGGAGGGACAAGCAGCCTACTAGAAGAGGAGGATGAAAGGCTGGAGGGATGAGGAGCCTACTGGAAGGGTAGGTTGCAAGGATGAAGTGATGAGAAACCTATTGGAAGGGGAGGCTGCAAAGTTGTAGGGATTAGGAGTATACTGGAAGGTGAGGCTGTAAGGTTATACGGATGAGGAGCCTACTGGAGGGGGAGATTGCATGGGTTCGAGGGATGAGAAGCTTACTTGATAGGGAGGCTACAATAGTGGACGGATGAGGCCGCAAGGGTGGAGGGATTAGGAGCCTACTGGAGGGGGAGACTCTAAGGGTGGAGGGATGAGGAGCCTACTGGTGGAGGATGCTGAAAAGGTGGAGGGATGAGAAGCTAGCTGGAGAGGGAGGCTGCATCAGTTCGTGGGATGCGGAGCATACTTGATGGCGAGGCTGCAAGGGTGGAGGAATGAGGAGCCTCCTGGAGGGGGAGGCTTCAAGGGTAGAGGGACGAGGAACCTACTGGATGGGGAGGCTACAAGGATGGAGGAATGACGAGCCTACTGGAGGGATAGGCTGCAAGTGTGGATGGATGAGAAACCTACTAGAGTGGGAGGCTGCAAAGGTGGAGGATTAGGAGCCTGCTGGAACTGGAATCTTTAAGGGTAGAAGGATGAGGAGCATACTGTAGTGGGAGACTGCAAGGTTGGAGGGATACGGAGCCTACTTGAGGGAAAGGTTGCAAGGGTGAAAGGTTTAGGAGCCTATTGGAAGGGGAGACCGCAAGGGTTGATGGATGAGGAGCCTACTGGAGAGGGAGGCTGCAAGGGTAGAGGGTAGAGGAGCCTACTGGAGGTGGAGGCTGCAAGTTTGGAGGGAGGAGGCGCTTACTTGAGGGGAGGCTGTAATGGTGGAAGGATAAGGAACATACAGGAGGGAGAGGTCGTAAGGGTGGAGGGAGGAGGTGCCTGCTGGAGTGGGAGGCTGGCTTAGTGGAGGGATAAAGAGCCTAATGGAAGGGAGGCTATAAGAATGGAGGTATGAGGAGCCTACTGAAGGGGGTGGCTGCAAGGGTGGAGGGATGAGGAGCTTACTCGACGGGGAAGCGGTAAGGATGGAGGAATGAGGATGCTACTGGAGGGGGAGGCTGCAAGAGTAGAAGGATGCGGAACTTACTAGAGGTGGAGGCTGTAATGGTGCAAGGATGAGGAACCTTGTAACTGGGGAGGCTGTAAGAATGTAGGGATTAAGAGTCTATTGGAAGGGGTGACTTTATGAGTGGAGGGATGAAGAGCTTACTGTAATGGGAGACTGCAAGGGTGGAGGGATGAGGAGCCTGCTAGAGTAGGACGCTGCACTGGTGGAGGGATGAGTCTATTGGAGGGGAAGGCTGCGTGGGTGAAGGAATAAGAAGCTTAGTGGTGGAATAGGCAGCAAGGGTAGAGGGATGAGGAGCCTGCTGGAGACGGATGCTGTAAGGGTGGAGGGATGAGGTGCCTACTGGGGGAGGGGGAGGCTGTAAGGGTGGAGGAATGAGTAGCCTACTGGAGTGGGAGGCTGCTTAAGTGGAGGGATAAGGAGCCTACTGGAGGGGGAAGGTACAAAGGTGACGGAATGAGGAGCCTACAGGAGGGGAAGGCTGCAAGGGTGTAAGTATGAAGCGCCTATTGGAGGTTGAGGCTGCAAGGGTGGAGAAATGATGAGCCTACTGGAGAGGGAGGAAGCAAAGGTGGAGGGATGAAGAAGTCTACTTAAATGGGAGGCTGCAAGGTTGGAGGGACGAGGAGCCTAATGGGGAGGGAGGCTGAAGGGATTCGATGGATGAGGAGCCTACTTGATGGGGAGGCTGCAAGGGCGGAGGAATGCGGAGCGTACTGGAGGTTGAGGCTGCAAGAATGGAGAGATGAGGAGCCTACTGGAAGGGGAGGCTGCAAGGGTGGATGGATGAGGAGCCTACTTTAGGGATGCGGAGCCTGCTGGAGGTGGAGGTTGCAAGGGTGGAGGGATAAAAAGCCTACTCGAAGGGAGGCTAAAAGGGTGGAGGTATGAGGAGCCTACTGAAGGGAGTGGCTGCAAGGGTGGAGGGATGAGGAGCTCACTCGACGGGGAAGCAGCAAGGATGGAGGAATGAGGATCCTACTGGAGGGACAGGCTGCTATGGTAGAAGAATGCGGAGCTTACTAGAGAGGGAAGCTGTATTGGTGCAGGGATGAGGAGCCTGATAAAGGGGAGGCTGTAAGAGTGTAGGGATTAGGAGCCTACTGGAAGGGAAGGCTTTAAAAGTGGAAAAATGAGGAGCTTACTGTAGTGGGAGGGTGCAAGGGTGGAGGGATGAGGAGCCTACTAGAGTGGGACGCTGCTTTGGTGGAGGGATAAGGAGCCTACTGGAGGGGGAGGGTGCAAGGGTGGCGGAATGATAAGCCCACTGGAGGGGAAGGCTGCAAGGGTGCAGGTATGATGTGCCTACTGAAGGGGGAGGCTGCAAGGGTGGAGGAATGATGAGCCTACAGGAGGGGGAGGATGCATAGGTGGAGGGATGAAGAAGCCTATTTGCATGGGAGGCTGCAAGGGTGGAGGGATCAGGAGCCTAATGGGGAGGGAGGCTGAGTGGGTTCGATGAATTGAGGAGCCGACTTGATTGGGAGGCTGCAAGGGCGGAGGGATGCGTAGCCTACTGGAGGTTGAGGCTGCAAGGATGGAGGAATGAGGAGCCTACTGGAGGGGAAGGTTGCAAGGATGAAGTGATCTGGAGCCTTCTGGTGGGGAGGCTGCTAGGGTGGAGGAATGAGTAGCCTACTGAAGGGGAAGGAAGTATAAATGGAGGGAAGAATAAGCCTACTTGAATGGGAGGCTGCAAGGATGAAGAAATGAGTAGCCTACTGGAGTGGGAGGCTGCTTGGGTGGAGGGATAAGGAGCTTACTGGAGGGGGAGGGTACAAGGGTGGCGGAATGATAGGCCTACTGGAGGGGAAGGCTGCAAGGGTGGAGGTATGAAGCGCCTACTGGAGGGGGAGGAAGCATAAGTGGAGGGATGAAGAAGCCTGCTTGAATGGGAGACTGCAAGGGTGGAGGAATGAGGAGCCAGATTTGAAGGGAGGCTGAGTGGGTTAGATGGATGAGGAGCGTACTTGATGGGGAGGCTGCAAGGGTGGATGGGTGAGGAGCCTACTGGAGACTGAGGTTGCAAGGATGGAGGAATGAGGAGCCTACTGAAGGAGGAGGCTGCAAGGGTGGAGGGATAAGGAGCCTTCTCGTGGGGAGGCTGCAAGGGTGGAGGGATAAAGAGCCTACGTGAATGGGAGGCTGCATGGGTGGAGGGATGAGAAGCCTAATGGAAGTGGAGGCTGCAAGGTTAGAGGGATGAGGAGCCTAATAGAGGAAGATATGCAGGGATGAGGAGACTACCGGTGAGGGAGGCTCTGAGGATGGAGGGATGAAGAGCCTACTGGAGTGGGAGGCTGCAAGAGTGAAGGGATGAGGAGCCTACTGTAAGGCGAGGATGGGAGGGTGGAGGGATAAGAAGCCTTCTGGAGCGGGAGACTGCCTGGGCTCGAGGGATGAAGATCCTACTAGAGGGGAAGGCTGCAAGGGTAGAAGGATGCGGAGCTTACTAGAGAGGGAAGCTGTTATGGTGCAGGGATGGAGGGGGAGGCTGCAAGGGTGGAGGAATGATAAACTACTGGAGGGGGAGGAAGCATAGGTGGAGGGATGAAGAAGCCTACTTGAATGGGAGGCTACAAGGGTGGAGGGATGAGGAGCCTAATGGGGAAGGAGGCTGAATGGGTTCGATGGATGAGGAGCTTACCTTATGGGGAGGCTGCAAGGGCGGAGGGATGCGGAGCCTACTGGAGGAGGAAGCTACAAGGATGGAGGGATGAGGAGCCTACTGAAGGAGAGGCTGCAAGGGTGGAGGGATAAAGAGCCTGCTTGAACGGGAGGCTTCATGGGTGGAGGGATGAAAAGCCTAATGGACGTGGAGGCCGCAAGGTTAGAGGGATGAGAAGTCTAATAGAGGAAGATGCTGCACAAGTGCAGGAATGAGGAGCCTACCGGTGGGGGAGGCTGTAAGGGTGGAGGGATGAAGAGCCTCTTGGAGTGGGCGGCTGCAAGGGTGGAGGGATGAAGAACCTACTGTAAGGCGAAGCTAGTAGGGTGGAGGGATGAGAAACCTACTTGAGCGGGAGACTGCCTGGGATCAAGGGATAAAGCTCCTACTGGAGGGAGAGGCTGCAAGGGTAGAAGGATGCGGAGCTTACTAGAGGAGGAGGCTGTTGTGGTGCAGGGATGAGGAGCCTAATGGAGGGAGAGGCTGTAAAAGTGTAGGGATTAGAAGCCTACTGGATGAGTAGGCTTTAAGAGTGGAGGGATGAGGAGCATACTGTAGAGAGATACTGCAAGGGTGGAGGGATGAGGAGCCTACTAGAGTGGGACGCTGCATTGGTGGAGGGATAAGGAGCCAACTGTAGGGGAAGGCTGCAAGGGTGAAGGGATGAGGAGCCTAGTGGTGGAGGAGGCCCCAAGAATAAAGGGATGAGGAACTTACTAGAGGCGGAGGCTGTAAGGGTGGAGGGACGAGGTCCTACTGGTGGTGGGGGGGGGGGAGGCTGCAAGGGTGGAGGAATGAGTAGCCTATTGGAGTGGGAGGCTGCAAGGGTGCAGTTATGAAGCGCCTACTGGAAGGGGAGGCTGCAAGGGAGGAGGAATGATGATCCTATTGGAGGGGAGTCTGCAAAGGTGGAGCGATGAAGAAGCCTACTTGAATGGCAGGCTGCAAAGGTGGAGGGATGAGGAGTTAACTGGGGAGGGAGGCTGAATGGGTTCGATGGATGAGGAGCCTACTTGATAGGGAGGCTGCAAGGGCGGTGGGATGCGGAGCCTACAGGAGATGGAGACTTCAAGGGTGGAGGGATTAGAAGCCTACTGGTGGGGAGGCTGCAAGGGTGGAGGGATGAAGAGCCTACTGCAGTGGGAGGTTGCATGGGTGGAGGGATAAGAGACCTAATAGAGGAGTAGGCTGCAAGGTTAGAGGGATGAGGAGCCTACTAGAGGAAGATGCTGCACATGTGGAGGGATGAGGAGCCTACCGGTGGGGGAGGCTGTTTGGGTGGAGGGATGAGGATTTTAGTGGAAGGAGATGCTACGGGGGTGGAGGGATTACGAGCCTACTTGAAGAGAGGATAAAAGGGTGGAGGTATGAGCAACCTACTGAAGGGGATGCTGCAAGGCTGGAGGGGTGAAGAGCTTACTGGAAAGGGAGGCTGCAGGGGTGGCGGGATGAGGAGTTTAGCGGGGTGGAAGGTTGCATGGGTGGAGTGATGAGGAGCATACTAGAGGGGAGGTTGCAGGAGTGAGGAATGAGGAGCCTATTGGAGGTGGAAGATGTATTGCTGAAGGGATGAGGAGCTTACTGGAGTGTGAGGCTGCATTGGTGGATGGATAAGGAACATACTTAAGGGGATGCTGCAAGGGTGAAGGGATAAGGAGCCTACTGGAGGGGGAGGCTGTAAGGGTAGAGAGATGAGCTAAGTGGAGGGGGAGGCTGTATGAGGTCGATGAATGAGGAGCATCCTTGGTGGTGAGCCTCCATGGATGGAAGGATGAGGAGCCTACTGGAGGGGGAGGCTGCAAGAGTGGAGGAATAAGGAGCCTACCGTAGGGCGAGGTTGCGATGGTGTAGGGATGAGAAGCCTACTGGAGTGGGACACTGCCTGTGATCGAGGGGTGAGGATCCTACTGGAGGGGGAGGCTGTAGTGGTGCAGAGACGACGAGCCTAATGGAGGGGGAGGCTGTGAGAGTGTAGGGATTAGGAAGCTACTGGAAGGGGAGGGTTTAAAAGTGGAGGGATGAGGAGCTTCCTCTCGTGGGAGGTTGCAAGGGTGGAGGGATGACGGGCCTACTAGAGTGGGACGCTGCAGTGGTGGAGGGATAAGGAACCTACTGGAGGGGAAGGCTGCAAGGGAGAAGATGAGGAGCCTAGTGGTGGAGAAGGCCGCAAGGGTAGAGGGATGAGGAGCCGACTAGAAGCGGAGGCTGTAAGGTTGGAGGGATGAGGAGCCTAAAGGAGGGAGAGGCTACAAGGGTGGAGGAATGAGTAGCCTACTGGAGTGGAAGGCTGCAAGGGTGCAGGTATGAAGGGCCTACTGGAAGGAGATGCTGCAATAGTGAAGGAATGATGAGCCTATTGGAGGGGGAGGCTACAAAGGTGGAGGGATGAGAAAGAATACTTGAATGAGAGGCTGTAAGTGTGGAGGGATGAGAAAGCATACTTGAATGAGAGGCTGTAAGTGTGGAGGGATGAGGAGCTTACTGGGGAGGGAGGCTGAATGGGGTCGATGGATGAGGAACCTACTTGATGGGGAGGCTGCAAAGGTGGAGGGATGCGGAGCCTACTGGAAGTTGAGGCTGCATGGGTAGAGGGATGAGGAGCCTACTGGAGTGGGAGGCTGCATGGTTAGAGGAATAAGAAGCCTAATGGAAATGGAGGCTGCAAGGTTAGCGAGATGAGGATCCTACTAGAGGAAGATGCGGCATATGTGCAGGAATGAGGAGCCTACTGGTGGGGGACGCTTTAAGAGTGGAGGGATGAGGAGGTAACTGGAGGGGGAGGCTGCTTGAGTTCAAAGGATGAGGAGCATACTTGATGGCGAGGCTGCAAGGGTTGTGGGATGAGAGCCTATTGGAGGTGGAGGTTGCAACGTTGGATGTCTAAGGAGCCTACTGGAGTGGGAGGATGCATTGTTGGAGGGATTAGGAGCCTACTGGAGAGGGACGCTGGAGGGTTGGAGGGATAAGGAGCCTACTTGACGGGGAGCCTGAAATTGTGCAGGGATGAGGATCCTACTTGAAGGGGGAGGCTGCAAGGGTGGTAGGATGTGGAGCCTCCTGGAGGAGGAGGCTGCACGGGTAGTGGGACGTGGACCATACTGGAAGGGGAGGCGGAAAAGCTGGAGGGATGAGGAACCTACTGGAGGTTGCGGCTGCAAGGATGGAGGGATAAAGAGCCTATTGGAGTGGGAGGCTGCATGTGCAGAGGGATAAGAAGCCTCATAGAGGTAGAATCTGCAAGGTTAGAGGGATGAGGAGGCTACTGGAGGAAGATGCTGCGCGTGTGCAGGGAGGAGGGGCCTACCGGTGGGGGAGGCTATAAGGGTGCAGGGATGAGGAGCTTACCGGAAGGGAAGGCTGCGAGGGTGGAGGGATAAAAAGTCTACTGGAGTGGAGGGCTGCACGGGTGGAGGAAAGAAGCCTAATGGAGGTGGAGGCTGTAAGGTTAGAGGGATGAGGAGCCTACCAGAGGAAGATGCTGCACATGGGGAGGCTTTAAGGGTGGAGGTATGAGGAGCTTACTAGAAGGGGAGGCTGCGATGGTGGAGGGTAAGGAGCTTACTGGAAGGGAGACTGAAAGGGTGGAGGTATGAACAGCCTACTGAAGGGGGAGGCTACAAAGTTAGAGGGATGAGGAGCTTACTCGAGCGGGGAGGCTGCAAATGTTGAGGGATGAGGAGTTTCGTGGAGGGGAAGGCTGCATTGGAGGAGGGATGAGGAGCCTTCTGGAGTGTGAGGCTGCATGGTTGGACGGATAAAGAAGATTATGGAGGGGGAAGCTGCAAAGGTGGAGGGATGAGGAGCCCACTGGAGGGGAAGGCTGTAAGGGTAGAGGGATGAGGAGCTAAGTGGAGGAGAAGGCTCTATGAGGTCAAGGGATGAGGAGCATACTTGGTGGTGAGGCTGCATGGGTGGAGGGATGAGGAGCCTACTGGAGGGGGAGGCTGCAATGGTGGAGAGATGAGAAGGCTACTGGAGCGGGAGACTGCCAGGGTTCGAGGGAGGAGGATCCTACTGGAGTGGGAGGCTGCAAGGGTAGAAGGATGCGGAGCTAACTAGAAGATAGGCTGTAGTGATGCAGGGATGAGGAGCCTAATGGAGGGGGAGACTGTAAGAGTGTAGGATTTAGGAGCCTACTGGAAGAGGAGGCTTTAAGAGTGGAGTGATGAAGAGCTTACTCTAGCGAGAAGCTGCAAGGGTGGAGGGATGAGGAGCCAACTAGATTTGGACGCTGCATTGGTGGAGGGATAAGGGGCCTACTTGAGGAGAGGGCTGCAAGGGTAAAGGGATTAGGAACCTATTGAAGGAGGAGGCTGTAGGGGTAGAGGAATGAGGAGCCTGCTAAAGGCGGAAGCTGTATAGGTGGAGGGATGAGGAACCTAAAGGAGGGGAAGGCTACAAGGGTGGAGGAATGAGTAGCATACAAGAGTAGGAGGCTGCAAGGGTGCAGGTATGAAGACCTACTGAAGGAGGATGTTGCATGGGTGGAGGAATGATGAGCCTACTGAAGGGGGAAGCTGAAAAGGTGGAGGGATGAAGAAGCCTACTTAAATGAGAGGCTGCAAGGGTGGAGGGATGAGGAGCATACTGGGGAGGGAGTCTGAATGGGTTCGATGGATGAGGAACCTACTTCATTGGGAGGCTGCAAGGGCGGAGGGATACGGAGCCTACTAGAGGTTGAGGCTGCTAGGATGGAGGGATGAGGAGCGTATTGGAGATGGAGGCTGCAAGGGTGGAGAGATCAGGAGCCTACTGGTTGGGAGGTTGCAAGGGGGGAGGGATAAAGAGACTACTGTAATGGGAGGCTGCATGGGAGGAGGGACTAGAAGCCTAAAGGAGATAAGGGCTGCAAGGTTAGAGGGATGAAGAGCTTAGTAGAGGAAGATGAAGCATAAGTGCAGGAATGAGGAGCCTACCGGTGGGAATGCTGTAAGGGTGGAGGGATGTGGATCCTATTGGAAGGGGAGGCTGCAAGGGTGGTAGGATGAGGAGCCTCTTGGAAGGGGAGGCTGCAAGGGTGGTGGGACGAGGAGCCTACTGGAAGGGGTGGCAGGGAGGCTGGAGGATAAGGAGCCTACTGGAGAGGGAGGCTGTAAGGGTAGAGGGATGAGGAGCTAACTGGAGGGGGAGGCTGTATGAGGTCGAGGAATGAGGAGTATACTTGGTGGCGAAACTGCATGGGTGGAGGGATGAGGAACCTACTGGAGGGGGAGGCTGCTAGGGTGGAGGGATGAGAAGCCTATTGTAGGGCGTGGTTGCAAGGGTGGAGAGATGAGAAGCTAACTGGAGGGGGAGGCTGTATCAGGTCAAGGGATGAGGAACATACTTGGTGGCGAGGCTGCATGGGTGGAGGGATGAGGAGCTTATTGTAGGGCGAGGTTGCGGGGGTAGAGAGATGAGGGGCTAACTGGAGGGGGAGGCTATATGAGATCGAGGGATTAGGAGCATACTTGGTGGCGAGGCTGCATGGGTGGAGGGATGAGGAGCCTATTGTGGGGGGAGGCTGCGAGGGTGGAGGGATGAGGAACCTGCTGGAAGTGGGGGCTTCATGGATGGAGGTATGAGAAACCTACTTGAGGGGGAGGCTGTAAGGGTGGAGGGATAAGGAGCTAACTGGAGGGGGTGGCTACATGAGTTCAAGGGATAAAGAGCGTACTTGATGGCGATGCTGCAAGGGTATAGGATGAAAAGCCTATTGTAGGTGAAGACTGCAATGTTGGAGGGATAAGGAGCCTACTGGACGGGGAGTCTGCAGTTGTGTAGGGATGGGGATCCTACGGGAAGGGGAGGCTGCGAGGGTGGTAGGTTGAGGAGCCACTTTGAAGAGGAAGCTGCAAAGGGTGGTGGGACGAGGAGCCTACTGGAAGGGGAGGCTGGGAGGCTGGAGGGATGAGGAGCCTACTGTAGGGGAAGGTTGCAAGGGTGGAGGGATGAGGACCCTACTGGAATGGGAAACTGCCTTGGAGGAGGGATAAGGAGCCTATTAGAGGGGGGAGGGTGCAAGTGTGGCGGAATGAGCAGCCTACTTGAGGGGGAGGCTGCAAGAGTGCACGTATGAAGAGCCTACTGGAGGGGGAGGCTGCAAGTGTGGAGGAATGAAGAGCCTATTGGAGGGGGAAGATGCAAAGGTAGATGGTTGAAGAAGATTACTTAAGGGGGAGGCTGCAAGGGTGGAGGGATGAGGAACTTTATGGGGATGGAGGCGGCTTGGGTTCGAGGGATGAAGAGCCTACTTAATGGGGAGGTTGCAAGGGCGATGGGATGAGAAGATTATCGGAGGAGGAGGCCGCAAGCGTGGAGAGATGAGGAGCTTACATTGTTGGGGGAGGCTACAAGGGTGGAGGGATGAGGAGCCTACTGGAGTTGGAGGCTACGTGGGTGGAGGGACAATGGCCTGACGGAGGGTTAGGCTGCAAGGGTAAGAGGATGAGGAGCGTACTAGAGGGAGTGGTTGCAGATGTGCAGGGATGGTTGGGGAGGCTGTAAAGGTGGAAGGATGAGGAGCTCACTGGAAAGGGCGGCTGTAAGGTGGAGGGACGAGGAGCCTTCTGGTAGTGGAGGCTGCATGGGTGGAGGGATGTGTATCTTGCTGGAGGGGGAGGCTGCAAGGGTGGAGGGATGAGGAGACTACTGGAAGGGGGGGGGGTGGTAATGGTGGGGGAAGGAGGAGCTAACTGGGGGGGGGCACTTCATGAGCTCTAGGGATGAGCCTACTTGATGGCGAGACTGCTAGGTCGGAGGGATGAGGAGCCTACTGAAGGGGGAGGCTGCAAGGGTGGAGGGATGAGGAGCCTACCGGAGGTGGAGGCTGCAAGAGTGGATGGATGAAGAGGCTGCTGGAAGGGAATAGTGTCCCCTAAGCTCCATAGGGCATAGACGCCCCTGCGTCCCTGTCGTTTTTACTGTGGCACGGGTCGCTACTAGCCGTCCCTGCTGTGTTTTACTCAGCACTGCGGCGGGTGACCGCTTCATGCGGCTACATCACCCTTTTGCTATCATTAGATAGCTTTGTATAGCTCTGCGGACAAAAAAAAAAAAAAAGAGACGACATTTGCTGCCCTGCCCTACTCTACCGTGTGTAGAGGACGCGAGTCACGCCAGAGGCGCGCGGACTAGGCCTGCTGGCTGACGGCTCCCCTGAAACCAAGGACATAGACAGTGACCTGGGTAGCCACAACAAGATTCCACCACTAACCCCTATGGCGGATGACTAGCCTTCTCCACCAAAAAGGTCACATGATCAGTGAAAAAAAAAAATGAAACTGATCTTCCCACCAGGCACAGACACAGAGGCCAAATATCAATGGTTGGTCTACGTGTGGCGTAAGTAACCACACGGCAAACTTCACATTGCAGACAACGCTCAGAACCATATGACCTTAATAAATGAGCAACGATTAGTTGAAAAACTAAGCAACAGTAGTATTGAAGGCATGCAAATACAGATATCTCCAAAAAATGCCTACCCTAATAATACTGCCATCATCATCCTGGGACTTGACAACTACCAAGACCCAGCTGTGAAAACATCAAGAATGTTAAACGACTCAAAGGAAATTCACAGTCCCTGGCGCCTTCCGTTATCTCAGGGTGGATATCTATCTCCCTCCGAGACGGCAATGTTTCAGATGCCAGAGATGGAATCACGTGGCTAACGTCTGCCGATTTCCCAGCCCTTGGTATGGCATATGTGCAGGGAAACATGGCACACAAATCTACAAGGAAAAACTTGACAATGGGGAGGCCGTTGAAGAAAAATGCAGAAACTCTCAGCAACCTGGAGTTAGGGCATGGCATCGAGACTGCACCGAGAGGTTTCCGCCATTTCCACGACCCGATGAGCAAGCACAACAAACACCCGCCTCTTCATTTCCTTCCACCACGTCCGGCGTTTATCCAGCTCCCGGAGTTCAGCCACCACAAAACATGGTAACTCCAGGCAGGTCATGGAACAGAGTAATCTCCCCAAAGACACAAGAACCACTCGCTGTACGTTGTGAACAGATCGTGACAACAGTGATCCAGAGAATAATAAAGTAATTATTGAAATCCAAAGCAGTTTTAAAAAAATCCGAAAGCAGAATGAAGAAATGTTGAAAGCTATGGAAGTTCTATCCAAAAATGTGGAAAAGCTCCGTGAGAAAATGCAAATGCCAAGTGATAAGGTTAATGCCCACCAACAAGTAGCAGAAACAGCTGTGCATGGTGAAAGGGGGGCAAGCATGCATAAATCTATCGAAGTGCTATGTGTGAAAGTCCAGTTGCTTGATGAAAAGGTTGATGCACACCAACAGGTGATCGGCTCACCAGAAGGTAACAATAATGTGTTCAAAAGTATTGATGTACTTGGTGAGCAAGTACATGAGCTAATTGAGAAAGTTGCTAAGCAGGAAAAGCTTTTTTTTTTTTTTTTTTTATGTTGAAGGCTCCAGTCACGGACAAAAGTCCACATCAAGGCCGGGCCCTAATTG
>JAYMFT010363563.1:0-22590 GCA_038088735.1 Panulirus argus
ATATATATATATATATATATATATATATATATATATATATATATATAGGAAAAGATTCAGGTCGTTAGGTTAAAAACCTGGTGATATAAAATTTTTCCATCAAGAGATTGAAGTTAAACAAGTTTTGACCAAACTGCCGAATACATCGTACTCGGCCAATACGAAATTAATCACTACCTCCTGCACGACAGGACCCACCCCCACTCACGCACGCTGACCACGCCCATCCGCAGCGACCACGCCTACCCGTGCATTCCGGTCACGCCCATCCACACACACACCCTGACGACTACATCCAGGTGTTACCTACGCACCCTCAGGGGCAAGAAATACCCTCGTCCCTTCCCATACTTTAAGTATAACGCCCATCGACGCACCCTGGCCACGCCCAGACACACACATCGACCATGCCCTACCACCGAACGTCCTAAATACACACACACCCACAGATACAGTGACCACGCCTACAAAAGTTCATTTGCGAACCGACACCACGCCCACTATCGCTGACCATGCTTATCGAAGCTCATTCCCGCAACGTGACGTAGTCCTCTGCCCTATACACACACACACACACACACACACACACACACACACCACACACACACATCTGGTCGTATTATCACTCGACCGCTCCCCACAAAACCTCATGGTAAGGAAACGTCAATCGCCGAATTTCTGCCACCTTCATAAACACAAAACACTATATGATAAAAAATGAATAATTTCAATCCGTGGTGTCGCTCTTAGCGTTACTGACCGCCTGGGATCAAACCAGCATAAGTTAGAATCCTGGTCGCGGCAGGCGGTTCACAGTTCACCCAGCTGTTCATCCTCCCCTCGGGGCTGGTCGATAGAATGGGTACCAGGCGTACGCTAAGGTGTGTGTGTGTGTGTGTGTACATGTTCAGAATCAGTAATCACAGCTCTTTAGCTCGACTACTAGGTCAAGTCAAAGGCTAGGCCATTATGTACCCAAGGATTGTCCCAATCGTGCTCAAGGTTCGAGCCGTCGTGCTCACGGCTTTAAACAAAAGCATCTGTAGAAGAGAGTGACAAGATCCTTCAATCCAACGTTCCCGCACAGTTACGCCCGTCCAACAAAATACTCACACCTGCTCATCAACCGTTGCATGGGATCGTGTTGTGCATGCAACTACACACCTGGAATAAACGTATCCGCTAACTTGGACTTGCGTCCACACACACAACACCTGAGCTAACGCTTTAGCTGGTATGCGGGAATATCTCCAATACTTTACTGTAACTGTAGTACGATAGATTTTGAATCCCAGAGCAAGACTGTATTGTGTATTCTAGTGACTATCAAGGACTGGGAAGTGTGACTGTTCAAAGCATCATAATCTTTGCAAGCATTCATTTTCATTTTTGGCTAAACGAACGCTGCATTCGCATTTTCTATTTGTAACAAATCTGCACTTTTAATACAGTACCCTTAAAACTGAGAGATGAGTTGATTACACAAAACTGTGACCGTACTTATATATAGCTGTTTAAGAAAATCAAATTCAAGAAGTGACAACATTAGCAAAATCTATTTATTGCCACAATAACATCACGCGCGTATCTCCCATGCTCATAAAACTGGAAAGCTTTAGTTTAATCCACTGACAAACGTGAAAGGAGTCTGATTACGCGAACTATACACCCTTAATCAACTTTGGAGACGGACGGACAGACGAGGGACAGGTGCAGGAAAAGAAATACACGTACAACAGCCTAACATTGGTGAGTGGTATAATAAAAACAAGTACATGTACCGGCCTCGCGCCGATTGGCCAATCCGGACGAACCTTCTCTTCCCTCGACCCCGATATCCCATCTCTAGTCGTCCGCTCGCCCCCGGTATAACGAAGCACCGTCTGCCGCGGGGTAAATATTTTCCCTCAAGTGAGAGCGTCTCTCATCTAGTCTCACTATCTCTCAACCTGAAGGGCAACATGACCTGCCCCACACAAGAATCCCTCCGTCCGCCACGCCGCACACACACACAAACATACACACCGAGTGTGCGTCCTGAGCCTAGACTGTGGGGGTTTTATGGTGATGCTCCTGCCAAGTGCAACCTCAGTGCCCCTGGAGTCGTTCGTTTTCTTTCCAAGATCGTGCATTCGATTCCCAGCATTAATAGCACACAGTGCCGCAAGGGGGAGGGTAGTGGGGGGGAGGGGTTAACACAACGCTATACTCCATCCCGGACTAACTTCAGCCCGAAGCCAATCGCCAAGAAACGCGAGTGAGGTTGTAAATCAATATACTAGTCATGACTGTCACAAATCCGATCGCAAGACCGAAAAGATTAGGTGTTGCCGTAATAAGTTGTGAAAAACAAATGGTAAAAATGGCAGGTACGTTACGAATGATGAAAGACATTTCCCTCGACTAATGAGTAATTCAAGAAGCGCGCGCGCGTGTGGGGGGGGGGGGGAGCAGGAAGCGAGGCTGCTGCAAGTCTGGATGTGGCTTAGACAAAAACAAACATCTCAGGAAGACGACGGGACAACATGGGGGAGACATCTTCCCTCCGGCGGCTCCTCGGGCTACTCATTAATAACAAAGTACCCTTCGGTTTAAATCCCCCACACTGGAGTTAAATGTTTCATAACAACTTTAAAAGAACGACAATATATCTAAGGTTTAAATCCCCTAAAGGTTTTTAATATTCGAACGGCGCTTTACAAACGACAAAGAACATCCGTTCGATTCAAATACCCATATAGTATAAACGCGTTCAAGAATCATTTCATTTACACCTTGTTTTAATGCTAATCTGCAGCTTGTCAATAAAACAAATAGGACTGCATTAAGTGAGCGCCATGATAACTTAATACTTACGATAATCATATTTCTTACACAACTTGGGCAGCGTTTAATAAACCTGTACAAAAATAACGTCTTGAGGGGGTAGAGATTTTTTTTTCTTCCTTACGTGTGTCGTGTTGGCAACAACGTGAGATCATCATTACTCAACCACCAGGTTGCTCTAGGGCGTTGGCAACAACAGTGCGAGCGGGTAATTACCCAACCACTGGGCAAATCTCGGTTGTTCTGTGGTGTTGGTAACAGTGCGAGTGACTCACTACCCACCTACATAGCAATTCTCAGGTGTCCTCCTTACTCAGCACCACTGTTTTGCTTTCGGGTCACACTCACATCTGCCTCCGTTATCGGGAGTTACATCATGCTGTTCAGATCCAGAGTTTCCTCTCTATCCCCGCAGCCCAGCCTTAGGCCGGACCTTTATTCAGATGACCCTTGGGTACGGATGTATGACCCATGAGAACGATGGAATAACCTTTAGACATGACAGTGCTAAAGGGTTCGACTGTTGTATCCAAGGGTTGTTCCGTCGGGCTCAAGGGCTATAAGATCATGCTCAAGGGGCCAAGGGTGTAGCCATTGCAGTCCTCGTGGTCATAGTCGAAGGTAAGGGCATATCCAGGTCCGGAATAAACACTAGGAAGACATTGGCCACCACGTCCTCCTGTACTTCCCATGGTAAGCACGCAGTAGCCTTATAAGCACACGGCTCTCTTAATCCGTGCCTGCGATCCGACTGGATACATGAAGCCTTGCATCTCAACGCACGTGATAAAACCATCACGTCTTTTTCTCCAGCCTGTGCCACACTAACAGCAAAATATCATAATCTTTCTTTTGCGTCGGATAGCTCATTCACGGGAGTTAAAAAAAAAAAAATCCTTACCGAAGCCAGACTCTACGTGAAACAGAAGCAAAAGAAATACATGTGGCGAGAGACCATCCTTTTTAAAGTGAGCAGAGTTGTAAGAAGATCAGCTGCAGAAAAAATCTTTATTGGATCTCCTGAAGAACCCCCCCCCAGCGTTTTTCTATGCTAGGGTAACGCTAAGTTAGGTTAGGTTACAAAAAGCTAATCTAACCTTGCAGAGAATTCTGAGCCGTTGGATAGACGAAGCTCAATGTCACCCGAAAAAAAAAAAATCAAGATTTTCTGAGAAACGATTTATGCCACTCAAAGGAATTAATTCCCTCAAGCTTCCAAAGCTTGACGACAGCTCAGCTCCGTTTCCAAGGTTGACTACTGATTACTAGTGCGAAGAGAAGGAGTCATGAGCGCTCTAAGGATTGCTATGTTAGGAATTTGTCTCTTACGCTCAACTTCGCAAGGGGGGGTTGGTTATCCTTGCCCTTGACGTCATCTCCAGTCTTCAGCTGCCTGAGTCAGAGTACATCGCGCACAGCAAAATTCATCCACGACGGCAGGTTGTGGCCTAACGTGCGAGTCAGCAAAACAGAGTGACATCCAGTTTTCTGCCGACATCAGCATATCGCCCGTGGTGATCGTGACAACAACACAAGATAACACGATTTGAAATCGACGCAGACGACAACTTCAGTTGGTGACCGGCCTGCCTGACGTATAATTTCGGCACATTCCCCGTAATCACTTATCTTTTTCTCCTGCATTACAGCTATATCATACCTGACAGCATTACATGTCATCATACTACTGGGGAAACAATGCATACGAGTATATACCATCAACAGGCCATTAGTGCCATGGGTTCGGCGCCGTCTGCCAGACCCGACATGTGGCGGCGCGTGGCAAGAACCGGATCGTGTATACAGAATGCTTCACCCGAGAGCCACCAGCACTCAACCCGCCCCCCTCTATCTACCCCCGGTGACCTTGATGGCTTCCCAGCAACACCGAGGTCACGACAGGTCAGTGATTTTAGTGTGCTGGCCTTATTCAAAGAGCTTACTTGCTGATCAAGAACTACAGGTGTCGAGAGCACTAAACGTAAACTAAGACTTTAGCATTTACCACAGCCCAACCAAACCTACCCGGTTTGTTTAGACTTAATTCAACAACTTTCCACATCTGACCCTCGCACCTTCCTCCGTCTTAACAGCAACCTAAATACATGCTGCAGACAAACTCTAGTGTATAAAAGATGCAAATAAAACGAAGCTGTTCTTTCTTTCGTCAACTGAGGATGACACAACTTCGTCGACGATGACTCCTCACTCTCTTCACTCGCAATGCAACCTCAAGTAGGCATAGACCAATGACACACCCACAGGGCATGCAGAATCATCCTGGGCCTTTCTTACACCACTTCCCAATAGGCCCTCATCTCGCTGAACCCGTCCACCATATTCGACCAACAACGGCAGCTCATACGGCACTTTGGTAATAATCTACTGACAACTCCCCGTCACAGACACCTCCTCCTCCTCCCGAAAGGCCCTCGTCACCACAATCGACTTAACAGTTAAGAATTTTGACAAATCGCTTTCGTTAGCAATAACTACAAGAAATGAACTTGTTGGCTTTTGTGGTGTGGATAATTCTAGCCTTCTTTTTTTTTACTTTCTTTTTTTAGACTGTGAAGACCAAAGAAGAATCGTTGAGGAAAGGAGCCATTAATGTTTTTATACCGAAGTTTATATACTTCGCCAAGCATAACGCCAGTGTTACCATTACAGAGATCTACCAATCTCTATCACATCAGTCTTTCCACTGAGGGTAAACGAGACATAATGAGCTACAGCAAAGTGAACGTCCTGTAATTTCGTATCCCCCCAAACCACCTTGCCTCACACCTGCCTACATACATATAAACAACACACTGAAATAATGTTAATATAATTATCCTACAACCTGTACTTACTTTCTATATAATAAGCTGACACACGAAATCGTTCGAATAAATCTCATCAAAGTGTACCGTAAATCACCTATACGAGCCATAACCACCATCGACAATGTGAATAATTTACCTCATCCGGTTTAAATACTGTCATATTCGTGACCTGAGAATATTAAAGCACTGATTATGAAGTAATTTATATATATATATATATATATATATATATATATATATATATATCTTTCCAGAGAAGGTGTTATACAAGAGTGCGTCCTTAAGTAGATGATCCCAAATACACTCAAGAGGTAGAGTGCGTAACTTGAGAGGGATACTTAAATAAACTTTAGAGTGTAAGGAGAGTGCGTCATGTGAGCGGAAGAGCCTCAATTCACTCTAGAGGTAGAGTGCGTCATATGAGTGCAATAAACTTAATACAATCTATAGAGGCAGAGTGCGTTATCAGTACAAGGGGCACTCACACGAGACAGACTGCGTGAAGCTTGGGGAAAAATCATGTGCGTGGCGGAAAGAAGACGAATTAAATAACAAAAAAAAAAAAAAAAAGTAAGAGCAAGAAGGAAAAAAAAGTAGTCGAAAAAAAAGTAGTAGTAATAGTGGCAAAACTAGCCCCAGCAGCAGCAGCAGCAGGTCGGGGTGAGGGAGTAAATAGTGGAGCCCTCCGAACCAGGATGTGTTATGGCTGAGCCTACAGCCTCTCTCTCTCTCGTCCCATCCACGCTACACTTTGATCATCCACACCCACACAGACACGCACATCCCTCTCCCTTCCCTACTACACCCTAGAACACCCCTTCACACTACAATCCCCTCCCTACACCACACCATCACGCTGCTACACCTCCTCTCCCCTCTACATCCACTATGCCCACAACTACATCCACTCCCACACCAACATCCCACCCCACACGTGGCTTACTCCCCACAATACCAGCTTGCTCACCTCTCCTCATCCTCTGGCGTATTTACTTGTCATCTTCACTTGATTCCTATCTCAATATTCATCCCTCCACCTTATATCACAATCACACTCTCACTTTATCTCCCTTTCTCTCGCACAAGCACCCACGAAAGTAATGAGGATGGGACCCAGTGAAAGAAAGCTTCACTATGAATATCATCGAGCAGAAAATATGCTTCAAGATTCTGAGTATGAGAGGGACTTGGGAGTTGACAACGTCCTTAACCTGTCTACCAGGGGCCCACATTAGGAAAATAGTGAAGGAGAAACTGTCTGCCGGCAAATATCATAATAATATTCAAGTGTCTGGATGAGGAAAATATTCAGCCAGCTGTTCACATCCAACACAAGCCAGATCTTGAATATGCTTCTTAAGTCAGGTGCGATACTCGAGAATGTGCAAAGATGGGGAACCACGAATGTAAAACGCATTCCCCATAAAGTACAACTTGGCACTTACGTGCACATATCCACACACACACGCACACACACAAAAAAAAAAAAAAACACACACACACAAACATACACAGGCAGACATACACACACAGAGACATATAAAAGCACGAAGATTACACACATAAAGAAAATACATATGCATATGTATGCCTTTTTTTCGTGTATCTCTTTATTATTATCTTATTCGCTCATCACATTCTCTGTTGCTCTTTCTTCTTGCCACTCGCTGAGTCCGGACCACACCCATCGGCTAAAGCTTGCCCACAGCCATCGGCTAAAGCTGAACCATCCCGACCTCCGGCCTCACCCCCGGAGACTCAACAAACGTCCGGACGATTATGGCCGTGGGGGGAGGGGGGGAGGGGGTCATAAACTCCCTCACCCCTCCTCCCCATCCTCCTCACCCCCTGGTAGGTGGGCTGGGGGAGGGGGGGATTGAGGCCAAACACCTTAAGCGATGGGTAGGCCTACGGAGGAGGAGGAGGAGGAGGAGGAGGCAAACGTCTCTGCAATTCCCCTGATCGCACTTACCGACTCGACTCCGTTTCTGAAGTACGAACGATTTAGTCAATAAAGGTCACGTACACACACTCATGTACGAGTCATCTGACGCACGCCTTACTCACGACTCAAGGAACATAGGTCACGTACACAGACTCATGAGTCACCTGGCGCACGCCTTTCTGACGACTGGAGATACAGAGATCACGTACTCAAACACGTGAGTTACCTTACTCATGACTCGAGGAAAAAAATACGTAAGCGAGGTCAATACTCATCTCACTGACTCCAGGCTTGGTCACGACTCTGCATTCGGCACACCAAGACACTCAGTACGACTACTCTGACCCGTGAGTGTAAGTACTGACTCACCACATCTTTAGACTTACTTATCTCCTAGCCAAGCAATGGCCAGACTCAGATAATCATGTACATTTAAAAACTTTAGCGTGACCGTCAGAAACAGCAGTCATTCCTTATCTTCTCTAATAAATCATGGATGCTCCGTGGGACTTAAGTGTGGACTTAATATCTACGACTCCTATCTTATGGAGAGGCAGAATGCACAGTGGAAGAACCTGGGGTTTGTTACGACAGACGGAGCTGCTTCGCTCTAACAGGCCTGCTGCCCATGGTACCTGCCCGGTGCTTTCCTTCAAGGGAAAAAAAAGATCCTGACCCTTTTTAATTACAGCGCCTCTACGTTGCTTCCATGCGATCGTACATCTACATTCCGAATAAATGCATAAATAAATGAAAGTAAAGATGAAAAAAGAAAAATATTTAAATTACAAATACTAACATACACCTGGAAAAGAAAAAAAAAATACCTCATCTATTCTCATCCAATCTCTAGCTGTCATGTATAACACTATGAAACCATTATATATATATATATATATATATATTCAAAACAGTGAATGTTTTTCTTATACATGTATGCCTGACTTCTTTGTTTGTCTTTCTATCTTTTTTCGCATTTCCTTACTCTATCTTCCTAACATACCGGCACCTTTATCACCGCCTTCCTCAGGAGCCACATCCCCTCATTCCTTCCCATGACACCGACCCTCGCTCTCTCCGGGCACTGCTTTGGAGAACGCGCCCTGGACTACCACCCGACACACTTTGCCCGCCTCCGACTCTCACGTTTTAACTTGGTATTTCATCATTTCAGAATCTCTTATTAGCCCAGCTGGACACAGAGAGAGAGAGACGATATTTCATCGACAGCGAGAGGTGAGGCATACATACGGTCAGGTGTACGCAGGTGGGAGGCGAGTGTGTATACTCACACCTGTCAACCCTCCCTCCCTGCTCGCCCGTACAACAGGTCGTCGGCCTACTTCCTCACCTGCGTCGCAAGGGGTCGCCCGGTCCGTGAGGGAAATGGCGACCTTCCCTTCCCTCCCTCCCACCCTCCATCCAGCGAGATGCGCCCACCACCAGCCGTAATGAAGCGGCAGAGAATTACATTACCGTACCGGGACCTCGCGTCGCCCAGCTGCTGCCATGGGGCAACACACACACACACACACACAAGGCACTGCTGGGAACAGCACCCTATATATCTATATATACGTACGTCGAAAGGTCACACAACGAATATAAGAAGCTATGGCCCATAAAAATAAAACTAATGAAAATAATAATAATAATAATAATTATTATTATTATTATTATTATTATCATCATTATTATTATCATTCTTATTATTATTAATATTATTATCATTATCATTATTATTATTATTATTATTTTGAGTTTAACATCAATACTGTCAACAGAGCAACAGCAACACCCGCCTCCAACACTCTCTCTCTCTCTCTCTCTCTCTCTTCGTTTCTCAACACCAACATGAAGCAGCAGCAGCTCAGGAGGTATCAAAATGGAACAGTAGCAACACGGAGCAGTAACAATATCCGATACCCCAGCACGGAACAGTGGCAGCAACACGCCGACCGCACATGATCGACAACAATACCAGCGGTACACCACAGGCAGCCAAGGAAACACAGAATCAAGACACGGAACACAGGCAACACATCAGGAATCATACTGGGACCAAAAAACATCCGAGACTCTTCAAGCAAAAGCGAGAGAAACAATAACCACTAGTACCGCAAACGTTTTTTTTTTTTTTGCCAGTCTCTCGGAAGCCTGAACGGGGATAACAGAAAGTCAACAGTAAGAGGCGTGAGGTGGGTAGGGGGGGGGGGAACGGGAGGGGGGAGGGGGATAAGGAGTATCAAGGAATAGAGGTAACTGAAAGGGCAGGTGGTATGAGAATGTAACTAAAAGTGAAAGGATAAGTACAAGAGAAGCAGAAAAGAGAAGAAAGCTGTAGAGAGAGAGAGACAGAGATCCAATAGTCCACTTCACCCACATTCAAAACTTCTCTCCGCTGGAGTTCACGTGATTAAACTCTACGGAAATGGACAGCCACACCACGCCATAATCCACACTATTACCTTAGCACTCCAGGTACCTGCTTACGTCTCCAGTAAAACACACTAACACGCCGTGTATCTACTTACACTGCCAATGCCCTCTATTCAGTACACCTTACACCTGCTTACACTGCCCACACACGCTACACCTAAGTACGTACATCCTGTGCCTACTTACATCGCAAAAAAAAAAAAAACTACTTCTTTAACCCTCACTTCTACTTACTTCACTTCCGTACCTACCGACTTCAAGCCAGACCTACACCTACGTCAACCAACACTTACTTGGCAAACTCCAGCAAGATCATCACGGTTTGAGAGAGAGAGAGAGAGAGAGTTCATATGGGTATCATTCACGAGTGTTTAAACACTCGTAACACACAATCCTTTACGTAAAAGAGGCGGTGAGGCGATGAACATATGGACGACAGTCGCACTTACCTCGCATGACACCAACAACCCTGAAGGAACATCGCGATAAACAGATCCAATATATCGAACCCTACAGCCTACGCGACCGGGACCGGCAATGGAAGAGATACTATCTCTTATAACCGCTCAATCACTCTGACATGATCTCTGAGGGCGACTGGGGAAACAAAGGGGTCTCATGTTTATACAAAGACTCATCGAAGGTCTTTGGCAACTATTACCTTGGAGTTATACACATATTTACAATAATTGTCAATATAGGAAGTTGGTTCGAATCCTGAGTGGGAGGTGTCCGGCTACCTCGGCCGCCCGGAGACTGAGAGACATGACCCGTAGCGCCGCGAGAGATTAAGGTCCACGTTACCCAAAACGCGACGAGGTCTGGACGCAGCACAAAACTCTAGTTAGCTAGCGGCGGTGTCTTCTAACCCTCCACGTGGCCCAGGTAGCCGGAAGCCCATACCAGGGTTCGAACCCGACCGGTGGTGTATACGTTTATCTTTTTATAGATGCAGGAAGCTGGGAATACATTATCTTAACAGGTTCCACAGAGTAATCATTAACGGTTAAACAGTTCTCCAAGGTAGACTGTGGACCAAACCGTTCATGTTATCTCCCCCGTTCTCGCTTCAGATGCGATCTCCGTGATAGCAATCGTACCCAGCAGTTTCCATTTTTGAGACTCAATGCGGACTAGGAGAGCAATTCTGCTGGTTATTTTCGCTCGGTAATTTCACATGCGTTGGAGATGACGGTAGGGGAAAAACACATTCTTCAACTCTGGATGTAATCTTTTTTTTTTTTTAAGTATTATTTCAAAGTCCTTTGAGGCGCCTTCACCCGACGAAGGAGGTTCAGTTTCCCTCGGTTTGACGCGTTCTCAGAACCAAGCCGGACATCCTTCTCTTTCAGAAACGACGGTTGCTCTGCTGTGTGCTTGTTGAGGGTGAGGTCATCGTACCTACAAATTCCCAGACCTGCTTACTGTCTCCCTCAATCCCCCGTGACGTGCTCCGCGCATCCATATCATGTCTTCGTCTCCCCTACAGTGAGGGACCCCTGTATACGTCGAGCATCGTGTTACCACCAGCTGCCGCCCGCTGCAATTAAGACCCACCTTCGGTAATACGGAGTGTCCGCCTACGCCACCCTGCCCACCTACCTACGTGACCCCCAGTGTGCCTACTTACACCAATTGCAACGACCGACGTAACCCCAGCATACGCAACACCAAACAACTTACTACTAACAATTTCCGTACGTACCTACTAACGTCACCCTCGGGCCGACTTACGTCACCACGTACCCAACGAAGTCATCATATCGCACCTACTTACACGTCACCCACCCCTACATCACCATGTACCCACCTACGTCATGTTTCATAACTACTTACAAACTCCGTACAAACCAAGCAACCCACCTAATTACCTGCTTCCACTAAAAAGTCCACCCACATCACATCCTCGCCTACGTCGTCCTCGCTACGTCCACTACCCAACCCCCGCATCTACATCTACGTCACTCAGGAATCTAGCCACGTATACACCTATCTCAGTGGCCCTTTGAACCGACTCGTGTGTCACAACACGACTGTACCTACCGTACCTTTCTCAACTACTTACCGACCCACCTCACCTCTAGAACCTACCTACGTCACGCCTGCATCTACCTACGACCTCTCTACCCCTACCTACGCCACTCCACAGCACATCCGCAATGATCCTGGGAGGTACGAACGGATGACGGTCGACAGTGATCGCAAAAAAAGCACATTCCAAATGTCAACAGAGTCACACACACAAAGCGACAGAAATTAATAATAACACATGTATATCGGAACCGTAATACATATGTATATCAGAATACAGATCATGCTGAGGTACAAACGATACACACATGAAAAAGTAACCAGCAATCAAAACACCACATGTGTGTGTCACTACACACTGTATATTCCTCCAATATGGCTTCGAGGAAAACTTTTGTACGTAAATATTTGAATATGTGGAGGTATGCATTAGCCTGAGTGACGTGTAGACGAACTAGTGAGGGAAAAAACATGGAAGAATGGAAAGAATAAATGAGAGAGACAGGTAAACGAGGGAGATAGATAACATGTGGAGGAGAGAAGGAAATATGAGGTACATGAAGAGCCTGTAAAAATAGATAACACACATTAAACTAGTTAGTACATCTCTGGATGATGACTGGAGGAGGATGAGGAGAGGATGACAAACGAGAGAGGTGCGGATGAGTCTGCAAATGACGCGGATGAAAGGAGACACTTGCGGATGAGAGGAAAGTGAACCGTAGCAGAATATGTATGAGAGGGGACAGGAGAGCAGGGCTGGAAGGAAGTCTGGGTAATACAATATAACACAATGCCTCAACCATTACCTATTGACCAACAGGACCTAACCTACAGTTTCCTGGGAAATGCAAACACCTCCAACAATGACCTGCAAATGATATTGCAAATGACCCAACTCCCACACCATCCGGAATACATGTATCAAGCGAATCACACATCAGCGGCAAGCACAACACACATACAAGCACGCAAGCACATGAAAAGTTCAAATTTCACGCTCCACATTCTGTCGAACGGCTACCGACCCTTCAGCGCGACGGCGTGGCCTATGACCTGACCCTCAGTATTAACCTTCAACATGGAGAAGCCAATATACGAAAAATGAATACAAAAAATATTACTGTAAAATAATAAATACATAAAAATCTACCCGAAACTTTCCAGTCACCTACATAGGACGACAAAAAGCCGAAGAGACAGGTCTAAAATAGAATACTACAGACCCGAATTAGATCTAATTTGCCAAATCCATTAAGGTTCCAGAAAACACAATGCAGAGCGGCACAATTTCTTTGCCAAAGCGTTTGTATCTGGCGGACCCGGAGGATGGCGCGAGCCCATTCCCCAGGCGACTGAACGACTCGGTGGAGAGTAAAGCAGTGCACTCAAGCCTAGCCCTAAGCCTAGCCCCTGGGCCCCAACCCAGCCACCCCACCCAGCCCCTCTCCCACACACACACACACAACTCAATATTCATAAAGAAACGTAAAATGCTCTGCTCGTACACCTCGGGGTTTCTTGGCTGGGAAAGCCGCACCACGCTCGCCCGGTCCCGCCTTCCAGAACATTCCAAATCTCTTTTTGCACGAATAAGCAAAGTCTGTTACGAGGACATATAACGAGAGGACCTGGTTGGCAAACTCCGAAAAGTCGGCTTTCACATCCATCTACTTTCTCCATTTCTTTACCAACCACGTTTCGTCAAATATAACGAAAGATGCGGCTTATTTGAAGACATGAGAAATTCAGAAACATTTACATGGTCATCCCAATAAGCTCTAGCCCCGTATGAAGCCACACGACATCATAAAGATAGAATATTGATAATAATAAAGATGGCTGTAACACCTTTCTGCCCTTCGTATATTCAAAACTCATTGAGGGGCAGCGGACTCAGAGCGTCCTTAGGAACACCAGAATAGCCTTGGAAACCAAAGCGGGTATGTCGGGAACGCAACACAATTCTGATGGGGGGAAAACATATTGGGATGGGTGGATTGGGTGATGCGGATGGGGTATGGTAACCACCACAAAACACCGCACCCTTCCCATCCAACCCAAGGACTTGAGGGTCACCCACTTCGATCCTCAAACAACAACACCGCTGACGTCACCACTCCATTATCGTCAGCAACACTTCCTTGGTATCAGGTAACTATAAATCAACAACTTTCACGACCTAGTCGTTACCAGAAGATACCAAGAAAACACAAGGTATGATCATAAGTAAATAAACAAATAAAATCCTTGCCTTCACTCGCTCCATCCTAGTCTCAAAACCAGTGGTCTTCGCAACATCACCACCACGACAAAACCAGTGGTCTTCGAACCACCACCACCACCAACTTGACAAGGGCCTGACCCACTGCATCACTGTACGCCACAGAGTACATGTTGGACACGCCGCCCCGGGAGCTCGAGCCCAGGTACAGCGTCAGCACGCCCAGGGGTCCTGACGCGCGTGACCACTGTGCCACACCGCCGCCGCAGCGGGGGGCACAACCATGCGACACAGACCCAAGCCGGGTATAGCCTCCCCAGTGGGTGGGACGGGGAACACTGGAGATGAATTTGGGTAAAATAGCAAAGAATGGAAGAGGAAAAGAAAAAAGGAAGCGATGTGTAAGGGAGAGGAAAAACGTGATGAGAGCGAAGGAGTGAAAAAGGAGATGAGTAAGGAGTGGGTGTGGTACCCATGAGTAATCAGAATATACCATGGTGAACCAAACGAGGAACGTGAACCAATTAGGATCTGTCTCAACAGGAAAGACGAAAAAGATGAGAGAACATGAGAGGTGAGAGCCGTCCAAGAATAACATTACAAGGAGACTAACGACACGAGAAAAGGGAAGAAAACGTGAGTGGAAAATCCTAAGACGAATAAAGAGGCAGAGAAAGATGTGGAAAACAGGAAAAGGACGAGGTGTGGAAAGGTTAGGCGGACAGCAGGAACTGAGAGAGAGGAGAATGCATACGTAAGCAGGGAGAGCAGTAGGATCAGCAGAGTAAGCAGTCAGGGAGATAGAAGAGTGGGTAAGCAGGCCAGGAGTACCAGTATCCGCTGTCAGGGAGAGAAGAATGGATAAGCAGGAAGGGGGAGGAAAGTGGGTCAGCAGGCTGAGGAGAGGAGTGGGTCAGCAGGAAGGGGGGAGTGAGGAGTGGGTCAGCAGGCAGGGGGCAGAAGAAGAGTGGGTCAGCAGGCAGGGAGTAGCAGGATCAGCTCAGTAGGCAGCAGGACGGATCAATGAGAATGCCACTCAAAACTGTAGCAGCAGCAGCAGCAGCGAGGCAGCCAGACCTTTGCACACAAACACGGTGAGAGGCGGGCAGGGGAGGGGGAGAGGCTGGGAGGTAGACGGACGGAGAGCGGTGGGCTGGGGAGAGGAGGAGAAAGGGCTGGGTGGCAGCAGACGGAGAGAGAGGAGGGCGGGGAAAAAGGATGAGGGGGGGAGGAGGGTAGACGGATAAAGGAGGGATGGAGAGAGAGGAGAGAGGCGAAGGGGGGAGGGGGAGTGCAGTGAAAGCTGTGGGGAGGGGGGTTACACGGGAAGAGAAAGGCTGGGGAGAAGATGAGAGGCGGAGGGGGGGGGGGGAAGAGTGCAAGAAAAGCTAGGAGGTATACGGGATAGGCGAGCAGGTAAGAGAGAGAGAGTGAGAGAGAGCGGCGGGAAGTGGAGGGTGGGTGAGAGTTAGGAGGTACAGGGGGAATAGCAGGTAGCGGGGATGGGGAGGGAGGGGGAGGGGAGGAAGGGAAGGGGGTGCTTAAAAGAGCTTGGGAGACGAAAGGAAGGAAAGCCTTCACAAGAGGAGAGGAGGAGGAAGGGGAGTGGGGAGAGGGAAGTGGGAAGGAGAGTAAGGGAGAATATGGAAAGGAAAAGAAGGCTGGAGAGGGAGAGAGGAGGGAAGAAAAAGGAAGAGGATATATGAGGAGAGCGGAGAGAGGGAGAGTGGGAGAGGTGAGAAAAGTGGGAGAGGAGAGAAGAATGGAGGTGAAGCAAGTGGGGAAAAGAAGGGAGAGACGAGGGAAGAGAAGCGGGAGCAATAGGAAGAGGAAACGAGAGGGAAGGTAAGGGAAGTGGGAGAGGAAGATAGTGCCTAGGCATGGGAGCTGACGAGGGAGAGAGAGAGAGGGTGAGACGGGAAGAAACAGGCGTGGGAGGGAAGCAGGAGGAACTGGGAGAGGAAGTGAGAGAGAGAGAGAGAGAGAGAGAGAGAGAGAGAGAGAGAGGCGGAGCTACAACCCTGGTACAGTGGGAATGGTGTTAAATATCAAAGGGCAGAGACAAGGATAAATGTGAACGTAATCGCCATGACTCACTCATTGTCCAGCACATACACCATACCCCCGTCCACCAACACCACCAACCACCTGTACCGAGGGCTGCCTGTATATATATCTACCACCATCAACCACCTCTGCCGAGGCCTGCCGTATACATATATATACATCTACCACCACCATCCACCTGTACTGAAGCCTGCCTGTATACAACTACCACCACCAACCACCTCTGCTGAGGGCTGCTTGTATATATATCTACAACGAATGATGCACACAAGATTTACAAACTATGTAAGACAACAATGGGATGAGGTTCGAGGAACGTCGGTAAAGGAACAAATCACACCCAGAAGAAATTGGACACGGTCAATTTATTACGACGGGTCAGCTGGCTGCCGGACTAAAGCTGCGATTGGACAGGGGTCCCCACTTACGTTTGGATGAACGTACATACAAACTGACAAACACGGGAACAGGTGATTGTGAAAGGGTCCTAGAAATTACCAGCGTCTCTTGTCTGTCTGTCTGTCCGTCTCACGACAAAATCTCATTTGAGGTACTCGCATGTAGGTTTTCTCTTTTGTCATGGCAGAAACTAGTCGTAGGTATACATACACACACACACACACACTCTCTCTCTCTCTCTTTACAGTCTTGCCAGTACTACCAACGAGATGGAACGAACTGAAACAGAGGTCACCTAATTAATCCGGACTGCACGAAATATTTCTTAACCTACGACATTATTGAAGCATGGAATAAGCTTCCAGGACACGTTGTTCAGAGCAACACCGTTAATATCTTCAAAATTAGGCTTTGATCATCACCTGCCACTCTCCAGTAACGAAAAATTCTTTTGATCAATCGTCATAACATTGCGGCATGTTAAGCTACCTTTTCAACCACTGATCTTATTCTGGCCGTGTGCTGCAGTAACTTACTAACACTGGTGAACCCGTGGTGTCTGCTTTCAAGGAAGAAGAATGATTATATCATCCTTCCACATCAGGAGAAATAACGGACATGGTAAGTCGTGAGGCTTAAGTTCAAAGTTTATCCTCATCACTGTCCTTATAACAAAACGTGATGGGATGGAAGTCTTTCGTGATGGGAGGCATGACATATTCATGTTAATTCTACCTTCTGACTCTCCTTTAAGAGTTTCCTCCAGGCAGACTAATCCTGCAAGGTATTTTTTTCTACCTCTTTCCCGTCCGGCGTATTGCCGGAGGGAGTGGAGGGTGGTGAGAGAGCCTCTGCTTTGCTATCCTTTTCTTCTACTGCTTTCAAAGGACTGCATCTTTTTCAACAGCGTTAAGGCCACACTTCGTTTGCGTCTGTGTATCTATGTAAGTCTCTCCCTGCCCAAGCCTGTATGATCACTGTAAGAAGATACAGGTACAATCTCTAGGAGACGGACAACAAACAGCAAGGGCACCAGGTTGGGGGCGTGACCAGAGCGCGTCCGCCGTGACGTCACGGCCGACACTAAGGCATGAACCCAACACAAACACCTTCCCGCGCGCGCCATAAACCGTCTCCTCCAGGCCTCTCCTTGTTGTCTCGCGAGCCTGGCGTCTCTCCCTTGCACCTGTCTGTATATCCAAGCCTCTCTTAAGCTCCCCGATGCTGTCTCTTGTGCCAGAGGGAAATGTTTCTGTTAGCTGTCCGTAATTTGACTGTCTCCTGATCTCCATTCAACTACCTATAATTTTCTGTACCTCATGCTATCACCCATATTCTCCAGTCACTGTCTCTCATGCAATCCGTCCACGTCTCATTCTAAACGTCACATCAACGCTATCTCCTACTCATATCCTTTTATCTCTCAGTCTCTCGCGCTATCCTTCTGTGGTCTCTGTCCATTCCTCCCAGCCATCATGGTACATGCGCGGTTGCTCCCCCCTCCTCATCCCGGCAGCAACACTATAAATACCTGTCCCCCCTCTCGCAGTGTTGCCACAGTTCCTAGATGACCAAAGTGACCCAGCAACACTATCAACGTCCCTTCCCCAGTGTTGTGTGCGGTCACAGTTCCCGGACCTCACACTGGCCCAACAACACCAATCAACACTCTCCCTCTAACAGTGTTGCGTGTGGCCACAGTTCTTCGTATAGCAAAATGACCTAGCAACACTTATCAACACTCCCCAACCCCTCCTCTAGCAGTTGCGTGTGGGCAGAGTTCCTGGTACACCACAATGACCCAGCAACACTATCAACACTACACCCTCCAACGGTGTTGCGTGTGGCCACAGTTCCCGGACACCATAGTGACCCAACAGTAATTACAGGGTGTGTCGGACACAGTACTGGCTGGGCTGTGTATGGTTAATTCAATACACCAGAGCCAAGCCTTTTATTACTGAGGTCATTCTCCCTCCCATCTTTACTACTCCACCCCTACCCCTTCCAATGTACCATTCACACCCCACAAACCCCCTCCCCACAACTCTCCACTCACCTTTCCCCCCCCCCCTCTCTCTCTCTCTCTAAACCGCCCTACGAGAAGATACTGAGAAGTCTGGGAGTAATTATGCCCTCTGCGAACACAACAAAGAAACCGTTGCCTCTTCTTAAAACAAAAACAAATTAAAATTGTGGTAAGCTGGATTCTGCAAATCTTACAAGACGAGATAAGGAAAACCGACGACGACAATCTTCATAGCTCTTATGATCTCCAGCCTGGAACACCGGTGAACGCTAACATTACCCTTCCAGGAAGGCGAAACTGCTGAGCTGGCTGAGTCTACCTCTTAGGAAACAGACTGCTGTTCAGATGCCGGAAATTCCTTTCTGGAGAACAGTTCCTCCGATTATATAATGAAGTGATCCGTCCTTGCGTGTGGTTCTCGTAGTTGGGGAGGTTCTACCTCTAAATATCTTTCACCAGCCAGCGTCGAGTCCCAAGCAGTCCGACTTATCAACTGTTGCAATCTGACCTCAAACGACACCCTCTTCCCTTCTCCGTTGAGCTGGATCCCTTCCCCTCTCCTATGGGCATCATTATGGTTTCTGCTCTCGGGAACTGGGTGCATGGGCTCCCCCGCCGTTAAGAGTTACATAAGATAGCCATGTACTCCTCAGCAAGCTACTGCGCCACACGATTACTGTGTGGCCGTTGGCAATCCAAGGGTGGGCCGCTGTGGCGTCTGTTTCTCTCCTTTCACAGCTAAAGCTTCGATACTCCTCAGCCCTCATGTCCCTCTCAACAATTACGACTTGCCTCCTTTTAAAAGGGTTTTTGTTTTCCACTTTCCAAAAACTCTTTAACAACAATATTCTTTCCTCTTTCTCCTCTTTAATATTTATATTTCAATTAAGTCCTCTGTCTCTTTGTGGACTTTTGCCTTTAACTGTAGCCTCCAATGAATATACAGAAATTCGGTGTTTCCAATATATATATATATATATATATATATATATATATATATATATATTCACAGCCAGCAATATCTGTCAAAAGTTTAAACTCCTGAAACTGTAATAACTGTATCCTTCTGTTGCGATAACGTAAGGGGTACATCAGAAATGAAAATCCTGGAAGCTACGGGTCCTAATCTAAACTCTAACAAGTTAAGTAAGCATCCGCGGCCCCGACACCGCTTGCTCAGTCAGTACCAGGAGGGTTATGAACCAGCCTCTGGAGAAATTCAAGAACACACACACACACACACATACACAGCACGAATATAAACAGTGCACCGGATTAGGCAGGCTATGCAGGGTACGGAGCCCTGGGGGGTCGCTGCCTCAAATAGCCTGACTGATCAGAGGAGAAATAGCGAAGCTTCATCATTTTCTGTGGAAGTCGCTCTCCCGTTTCCAGAATTTACTGGACTCGCCGCCCCGAGCCATTCCCCCCACCAAAACACTCGTGCGCCTTCCACAAACCCTTCTTTCCCTCTCCACCAAATTCTCCTTCACCTCCAACAACAGACCAGCACCATACAAGCGTATGTTAAATGAAGACGTAGCTATAGACGGGAATTCTTACTATATTGTAAGAACAATTCGATCACTCTTGGAGCCACAATACACGAGGAAATGCTGCTCTAACTAGTATGCTTCCATCAAAGGAAGCTCCTGAACTAGAAACTGATCCTCAGTCATACCCTACGTCCCAAGACCTACCACTACACAAACACACACACACACATACACTAAGCACATTACTCAAAATACCTTCTTAAGGATGACGTTTCATACGAGCGTCTGTCTCGAGCCAAACAGAGTGTCATTCGCCAAGTGTGTTCAAGAATTGGGCGGTTAGTGACTGCTACAATACGGCGAGGGCAGACCCGGTTCAATGGGACAGAGATATTTGTGCTCTACTTGGCATCTTTTCCTTTCAGGGTGGTAGGCTCTCGTCACATGCAAGAGTCCTCGAACTCTGAATGAAAGAGCACAATGACTCATGCAGTAAAACGAATGATACTCAAAATGTCTTCAGATGAAAAACTCTCTTTTTAATAGAGGAGACGGCCATAGATTCTATAAAGGACATGAAAAAAAAAAAAAGAGCATTGTAGGGAAAGCGCAAGTCGGATGGCGTTCCGAAAGACGTGAGGATAAAAGCGTTCGAAAGCATAGCGGTGTAACGAAAGAAACAGACAACACAACTGCCAATCCTCGAGTCGCCAACTTCCACACAGGAAATACCAGACGTCCTAGCAAACCGTCGAGACATGGCAAGGAGCGGATCATCCACAGGCACTGAAAGGTCCAAATCATAACATAATGATGTCCAGTTCACAAACCACTGCCTTCACTGATGGGGTAACATCACTAGCTAACAATTCTCAGCAACAAGAACCTGCAAACAAGTAAGACAAAGAACTGAAACAAAAGAACACTAAAAGAAGACTAAGAAAATCTTAAAATAAATTCCCGGTAAGCAAAAGATGTGAACATATGATCACACAAGATGAACAAACGCAAACGAACTTATAATGATGTAAACAGAAGAGGATCAACATGTGAACAATTACGACGACAAATGCAGACAACAAAGATAGTAAAACAAAAGTAAACAAACAACGATAAACTGTTGAGTTTGCAGGAGAACCAACACACAAACAGAATAAACATTGCAAGCAATGAAACCGTGAAATGAAAACGTTCGAGTCATCCATGATGAACAAGTCCATGCACGAAATATAACAAGTGAACACGCATCAGCAAAACCGGATGAACACTTACAGAGTGAACCACAACCCAAAAAAAAGATTGGAAAAGAATTATGAAAAAAAAAGTGAACAAAACAGACAAAACATAAAATGGAATAATGGGAAACTGCACAATTAAACGCACAACCTGAGGAGAGACTAAACGCACAGTCGAACGAATGACTGAACGCACAACAAGGGGAACGGCTGCACGAACAAAGGACGAGTGAACGCCCAAAATAGAAAAACAAATCGAGACGTACAAGTTAAGAAGTCAAGCTGAAGAACAAGCTTTGAGGATAAGAGAACACATCGTGATAAGGACAGATACCAAAGACAAACGAAGGAAACTGAACGCGGCGAGAGAGTACAAAACAGCCAAACGAACAATTAAAGCAGAACATCACATGAACAGACACGAACAAAGAAACAACAATATCATAACCCACTGAACATATAGCTACCAACCGGAGAACAAACATTCATGAACAAGAAAGGACATCCCGAACGCACTTAGAATGAACACCCGAACACACGTGATCAACTGCTGATGGAATCAGATGAACAAGAACAAAGGTAGTCAGGGAACTGAACAAGGAAAAAAAAAACAACCACGAGAGAAAACAGGCGGACACGTTATTACGCAGGGAGTAAGTGTACAGTTCTCCCGCCCCGTTTGGAGGTCTTGGGGCAGGGCGAAGTGCCGACACACATATTTATCGACCAGTGTCGTGCCGTGACCACACGACACGCTGGAAGCAAGGGGGGACGGGCGGCCCGCTCTTAATAAGAGCTGACGAAACCCAGCGACGCGTACTATCCACCCCGGACCCGGGCGTCGTGTTGTGACGACGAGGCACACGAAGAATGCGGGGAGGGGGAGGGGGAAGGATCGATGCACAGGACTGTCGAAGTCTGACACACACACACACACACACACATATATATCGATCGACCCAAACGCTGTGTCGTCAGCAGAATACATTCTCGCACAACAGAAGTGGCGGGGAGAGAGAGAGAGAGAGAGAGAGAGAGAGAGAGAGAGAGAGAGAGAGAGAGAGAGAGAGA
>JAYMFT010363574.1:0-22589 GCA_038088735.1 Panulirus argus
AAAAAAAATATATATATATATATATATATATATATATATATATATATATATATATATATATATATATATATATATCCACAACTCCTCCTAAAACAAACATCCACTGACTTTTACAAAAATGTGTGTGTATGTTGATAAAGTAGCTTTAAACATGTAGGACCTGAACAGGCAGGAGGGTGTGAGGAAGGCAACGTTTTGAGCGAATTGGAGCGATGTGGTATACAGGTGACGATGTGCTGCTTGTGGGTTGAACCATAGCATTTGAAATGGTCGGGGGAACCACATAAAGTTCTTTGGGGCCTGGTTGTGGATAGGAGGCTGTGTTTTCGGTGCATTATACACGCGCCCCATATTCGCTTTCATGTATAAACTATTTTTCTTTTTTTAGCATGAGTTACTCACCTTATCATGGAAAACACTATGCGACTTTCATGAAGCGAAAAGACACCTCCCAAAATCATATAAATTTCCCTTAAACAGTGTAATATGAGCAAGTTGTGTGAGATCAAATGTCTCAGGTAAGAGAACATTAGGTGGAGTAAAGCTACTAATGGCTAGTAGCTGAGTGGCTTACAAGGGACAGGTGCGAGCACGGAGCCAGTCTGGCAGCGTCGGTATGTTGGCATCGGACGCAGGGCAAGGCTGCTGGGAGGACACCACGTTCCGGCCCCCGCTGCCTGCCACCCACCACCATCTGTGGGCTGGAAAGCCGAACCTACCACTTCTCGACCTCAAAACTAGTTATAACCTGCACAGAATAACACACAGGTACCCTTCCCTACCTATCATAAATTATGCGATCCTCACTGTGATTTCAGAATGCTCAAAATATTCAAATATTTAACTAAACTGAAAGAAAAACTATCATACACAAAATGCAGTCCTGTTCCTCTAAGTGAAATAAATATCAAATACTCTGATTTAGAAGCAGCCGCCCAAGATAATGCTAGTCTTCCCTTAGGAGTTAAGTATTTATTCGGAACCATTCTACGTCCATCGTGTCAGTACTAGGCAGTAGACAACAGCCGCCCAAGAAAGTACTAGCCTCTTGGCTTAGGAATGCTGAAGTGATGCCCAGAACCATCTTTTCACCCTCCATCTAAGTAGGTCGAACACAGCGGCCGCCTACCCTCCTGACCTGGGACTTTGAGAGTGATGCTCGTAGTCATCTTACGCCCGGGTCAGTATTGCTGATTTGACTTTCTATCTCCTTAAAACTAAGTTGCATTCATTAACAGACTGGATTCGAAGAGAACCTCTGACAGTGACTGGTGCCTTTTATACACAAATACAAAATCATATCAAAGTTTTTGGAGATATAACGTAGGGGTCTAGTGAAAGAGCGGTAGGTGCCAGGGTCTCGGTGCTGCCCGTCAGAGAAACACCAGCATCAAATGTTGACAGTGCAATGCTACTGCGTGGCTGCACACGCAGTTGCCACTAACACTTCTACATCCCACGTATTACCAGTCAACTTACATCACACCATGGTGTTATTCCCACAAACTCTACTGAACTCCCAATGAAAACATCAAGAAATAAAATGCACATCTGCAGCTAAATCTACGAGGAGCGCATAAGACAATACAGACAAACCCCAAAGGTGCCAACAACTGATGCCCTCTGGCACACTTGAGTCTGGCCGTGGCTCCGTGATGTAAGGGACATGATACTCCCTTACCACATGCACCACAAAAGGTCAATGTGTGCTTATAGATTAAGGCTCAGTGTTATATAAGGCTAATGATGTTTTCCTGTTATATAAAATCAAAGCCAACTTTTAAACCCGTCACACCAACAACGATGTTCTGCAAGTATCCAAACAGTCTGCTCGATGCACACAATTACGTCCCGGTCTCGGACGCGTGTGTGGAAATTTGTTTTGGGTAACAGAGGCAGCACCTTCTACTCTCCTAGAAAAAAACTCATCTGGATAAAGTCATGGCAAAAGTGTACCAGTCGACGACTAGTGTTGCTAACATATTTCTACGTAGTAGGTCATGACCATCAAAGATGTATAATCTTAACAATTACCAACTTCAGCTTCTTGAGATTTTCAATGCCAACATAAACTAATATCACGTCAATGATACATATAAAATGTAATGTAACTGAAAAAGCGAAATAACGGAGAAAGTATGACACGGATTCATTTTTGTTGGAGCAACAACTTGACCAGGAATAGGAGTGTCTATATAAGCTCGCAGAGAATGGGCCTTATAAAACCCAGAGTGATCAGTGAGGCGAGTCTATAGACGAAGTTGTAAAACGACGTGACCTCCATCGAGCAAATGAAGATGGAACAGATTTAAAAGAACTTCAGTGAAGGTATGCAGAGTTCAATGTATATGTGAATCTAGTTATCTGCTGGGACTGGACTTTGTTGATAAAATGGAGGTAGAGCGAAGACAAGACAATCCGAAGAGACACAACTGTTCACAGGGAAAGGTTGTTATACAAACAATAAATAAGACAGGCCGGCAAGGAAAATATGAAGACAGGCAAGAACAAAAGGGAGGAAAGCAAGGGAAGGGCCTTGGAGATCAGACCCAGATGCCAAAGCAAGTCATAAGCTCTCAAGATATCAAGGGCTATAATACAGGATTCACTATCGTATCACAGAGATGACAATCAAACATTAGTAGCAGAGGAAAGGATATCATCGGCATAATTCGCAGAGTGGAAGCCGTACTGATGAACACAAGAAATAATTGTCAAGAGACTTAAGGAAATGGGGATCTGAAGAGAGATTCAGACTTCAGTAACAGTAGAAAGCAAAGCTATGGGATGATAATGATATTATTCTGGGTTAGAGGAGGCCATTTAAGAATATTCTGGGCTGGAGGAAGGATATTTATAATGCTCTGGGTACAAAGTGAGGTTCTTACAACAATCTAGGTACAAGGAGCGTTGTTTACAGTACTATGAATATGACAAAGATATTCACATTACTCTGGATAGGAAGTGACATTTACAATATTTTGGGTACGAAGAGGAAGATTTACAGTCATCTAGACAAGAAGAGGGATATTTATAGAACTCAAGACATTTACAACTAACGTCTGGGACGGAAGAGAGTTATTCAAGATACTCTCACAGGAAGAAGGAAGCTTAAAATACTACTGGTACTGAGATATTCATCACAACCTTGGGAAAGAGGATATATTTACATTGCTCTGAATTCGAGAAGGGATACTTATACTAAGCAACATAATGGATACATACAAAATTCTCTGTTCCGGGTTACTTTTACAACCGAAGGAGTATCATTTACACTTTCTATATAGGATACTTAACATTCACGAAGGGGAGAGGAGTACTGACAATACTAAGGGAGAGAAGGGTGCCATTTACATATCTACTGAAAGGAAGATGTTTACAATATTTTGTATGTGTAAAGGATTGTAATACTCTGGCCAACAGGGATTTACAGTCAATACTCTGTGCGGCAGGACAATTACAACACAGTGGACGGGAAGGCATTTATGATATGCTGAGAGATAAGGACGTTTATACAGTTATGATATTTAATTTTCTTTAGTCTGGAATACAAGGAATTATAAGATCTGCAATACAGTACAGATAAAAGACATTTACATTACCTGAGTAGAAAAAAAATACCTACTTTATCTAGGACAAGAGAAAAGAAGTCTACGATATCTAAGGAAGGAAGGAAGTCACTTCAATACCCATGACTGGAGGCGGAGCATTTATACAGACGAAACAGAGGCGGGTATTTCCCGAGATCGAACCGAGGTGAGAACGAAGTTAGAGAAAAAGGTCCGGCGGTAAACCCGCACGATTTAACCTTCCATGTTCGACTGTGGCAGCTTGTAGGTCCTTCTGCCAGTTGTCACGGGGCAGTAGATCTTACCTGGCACGCCAAACTCGAGGGCAAGGTTGCCATACACAACCATTCTCCATGTGTACATGTTGAGGTATTACATTTCACAGTCCTTTGTAGGTCCTTCAGGGATATCGAGATGGAACTGTTGTCTAAGAAGGTACAATGTATGAAACTTAGACACATGACAGTAAATTATACAGAGTTGCAAGAGAAACAAGGGACTTGTACGTCAAAGTACATGTCAAAATGAAGCATTAATTGCCGGAAACAGCAAAGGAAACACTAAAGAGTTTTATAGCCATGGTAGAAGCAAGAGAGCCATTACCCAATCAACTGGTCCGTCAATTACGGAAAACTGTAACTTGTCTTACGATAAAGAAGTCATGGCAAAGATCATAATTCTTTTCTTTATATATGTAGCATCTGAATATACTATAAAAGACACAACTCATGTCCCGAATCCAGTTCCAGTGCAAAGAAAGGAAAACATGTTGCAACATACTGACATGCAGGTTGAAGATATAGTATAAGCAATATATGAAATGAAAGTAAATATATCAGCAAATCCTATGAAGGCCTACTACACGACTTATCTCATAAAAGGGTAAGAGTTATCAAACACAGGTTATCAAAGATTTCGATAATCTCGATCTAACAAGCTACTTTAAGCTTGGATTGTTTGATTACTCTTAGTATTGGATACAAACTCGTGGGAAAACATTTTACCTCGAATCAGGCGAGGTAATTTTTTCTTCAGTAAGACCGTTAAGATGTGGAATTATTTAGCAATTGGAGGTAGAAAGCAGTACGTTTCAAAACAAATGACTATCCTTTTTCCGGGTGGTATAATCTGCACTTATACCTGTAGTGGCCTTTGGTTTCGTTACTCATTTTATCACCATTATGCTGCATATTCTCAATATTCATGCTCCTATACGTACTGATTCTTAGGTCTTATGAGGTTTCCCTTTATTTCTCTTCTTTCCTCGTCTCAGCGTCCATCCTCTGTACCTATGCCAACTATTACCATATCTGTCTGTCAAAGCCCGTTTCTAAATATAAATTTCTGTATGTTAGACTCATGCTAGTCTTAGTTCAAGTCCTCTTCCTCACGCTTAGTCGTATCTTGGAATCTGAGCCTAGATTTCCTTTTGCCTTATAAAACTGAAAACTGACAAAAAGGTACTGACGCCAGTTTCAGCGGGCTGTGAACAATTCAACCCAATGTTTGGAATACAAGATGAAAACAATCCGGTTTGGAGGGGTGGAAAGTAATTATAAGTATGCGAATGTTTCACTATCATATTCTTCCGACGTGCCGGAGAGCACTTTACTGTGCGTGATCTGGGATTACCTAGTTTCCCTTGGCAATATTTATTGACAGCTGAGCACAAAATTTTCTAAACAAACTGATTGTGTGGTCGATGATTTTAAACTCTAATATCTAAAATACCAAAATATTATTTTCATCGTTCAATCACACGTGTTGCATGGATTTGTCGATTTCTTAATGTCGAAAAGAACAAATCCATCACTTTATATTTCACAGGGGCGGACTTTGGAAATTTGGGCATTTCAGACGGCGTTCCGTACTACTATGAGGCCAAGACTGCAGGACCGAGTCCACGCGTGCAGTCAGTCTGCTTATACAAAAAACAATTCTCAAAATGGGCAGTAATCCATCAATCAACTTGCTCAATTACGTTCAGCCTGATGTACAGTGGCAAGTTATGTGACAGGTCTTACCACACACCCAGGAAATATTTTAATCAACTTTGCCCATGTTATGGACAAACTGCGTCATGGTGGTCTGTTAATCCCATAAGACAATAATCAGATGCCTCAAGTTTTTGTTATCGATATAAGAACAGGAACTAGGAAGAGAGGCAAGAAAGGTTCCCTGGGTTTACAGATCATTTAAACAAGATGTAACAAATCTGGGGAGGATTTCACACATTCAATTTTGTTACTAATTCACAGCAGAGCCAGTGTCAGTCAGAAAACTAAATATGAACGCTAGGTCTCATAATTTTTCTTGGAAATAAGATTCATGAAAAAACATCGACTAAAATAATATTGAAGGTTCATTCATTACCATATCTCAAGTTAAAGAAAAGAACAACATTGTCAGATACATATAATACGACGATACATGAACAATGTGCCCAAATACAGCAACACTACAACTCACTTGACGACTGAGAGCCTACCACTTTGCGCTAGAAGTGGTCCATTTTATACACGGAGCTTTCTCTGAAGTGCATTTCAAACATCCAAGTCATTCAAGAAAGTGAGGTCGAGGGAAGCTGCCCCTGGCTACTTACCTCTCTCCTACTTAAATACACTTGGAACCTCTTAACCGCTGCAGCTACATTTTCAGTTACTAATGCATCTCGGCAACCATCCTCCTCGGCCTTTCTGCTGATCCTGATGCCGGAAGTGCATGCACCCATCACTTCCTCCAACACGCACTTCTATCTTTACCATGTAACACTGGTACTGATATCTTTATTCCCTCTGAAGATAATCACTCACTGAATGAACGAAGTTACCGAGGATGAACAATTCAACAAATTCATGAAGTACCTCTCACCGATAGTCATTTGACACCGTAAGTGGACAGACTACCCCTGCTTACCTGACCCCCAGCTGCCTCCTCTGCTCACACTACCCTCCACTGACCACTTCCTGTGCTCACAATGACATCCGTTTCCCACTCCCTATACTCACACTCCCCTCCACTTCCCACACCTTATGGTTCTGCCAACCCCTCACTACCGTCTACCCATCAGTCCCTGTGTTCTCACTACCATCTACATCCAACTTCCTATACTTCCACTACCGTTTCATTGCGTTCCCTGTCGTCTTACCAACATTCACCTCCCACTCCTGCGCTCATAAACGTCTGTTTCCCATTGCCTATGGTACTCAGTGTCAACTTGCAATTCTAAGAAGTCCTAGCACCGTGCTTACCATACATGTTCCTTACCATGGGTCGGAGGTAAAATACCAGATCAATTTTGGTGCCAAGTTGCTGTATATCTCCTCCGCTTTGTCAGGCTGTTGTAGGAACTTGTCCAGGACCTTTCCGAATTTCTTCACTGAACAGTCGTGTTTCTAATGGCTACAGGTGATGTTTTTAACATTCTCGGGTATCGAATATTTCTATTTCATTGGCGACTGTCGTGTCAACAGTTAACTATTCACGAAGGAAGATTGGGAGCGACTGCCTTGTACGATGTTCCAAGTATGTTAAGTTAAATTTCTCTCGTCTGCCCTTCGGACAGAACAGCCCCAATGCTTTCGTCCCAATAGTTTCTACTCTCCAAAGAATAAGTATGAGCCGTATGACTTACCTGCCATTTTTTATGGGTAACTCACAGGACTCTAAATTGTAAGCGCCACCTTCTAAGTTTTCCTTATGGCAAAATGTCGTCAAAGGCATAAAGAGAGTACAAAAGATGGGGCCCCCACTGGTGCAGAACTCTCTCTCTACAATGTAAGTATGTACACACACACTCACGCAATAAAATGGATGGACATTCCGTGAATGGAAGAATGTTCTGTAAATGAAAGAACTTTTTGTAAATGTGAGAACGTTCTGTAAACAGAAGAATGCTCTGCAAAGATTACGAATTTCACTAATAAAGCACAAAAAAAAAAAATCTTGCACGCCATTAGCCGCTGAGTCCTCGGCCGTGCCTTCAGTGGAAATAATAATTAAAACTCGTTATGTACACGATATACAAATCCTTTCATTACTATATGCACCATAATTAAAATTACGCTCCATCATTCTTTTGCGTCATATACTATACTTCTACAGCAGGAATACAAACTAATTACAGTGACGTTGGATCTAGTGGTCATTATTTTAGCAACTCATTATTTTCCTCTCAATTTCAAAGGATATGTTTTCCAACTTTTCTGAATACTTCAATGAAGGATCTGTAGAGCACAAGTGGATGGCGGGGAGGAATAAGGAAAAGGTGTGGGGCTGGTGTAGAGACAGGTGTGGGTGATGGCAGCGAGCTGAGGGGCAGGTGTGAGGCTGGTGCAGTAGCAGGTGAGGGTAATGGCAGCGAGTTGAGAGGCACGTGAGAGTCTGTTGAGTTTGGAAATACGTGTGGATGACTGAGGAGAGGGGAGGTGAAACATGTGAGGATGTTATACAATAAGTCAGGTGCGAATGATTCCTAAAAGGGTAAGGGACAGGTGTAAGGTTGTTACAGAATAACACAGGTGTGGATGAATGACAGAGGAACTGAGATACAGATGCGAGTTGAGTATGCAGGTGCGTTTGAATGAGGGAGGATGAGGAAGAGGTTAAATACTGTTACATTATGACGGAGATGTAGATGACTGCAGGGCGAGGACAGATAGGTGTGAGGCTATCAAGTGACTGCAGGTGGTCGGCTGGTGGCGGTCAATCGGCTCAATCTCTCTGGTCCTGTGTTAACCTACGGGGAGCTAATATAATCGCACACAAGAATACCCATGGCTTATACAAACAAACATAACGGGCTTATTCTTAGTCGGCTTACGCTGAAAACACTTATACACGTTCTTGGCCCACATGTTGGCCTGAGGAGCCATGTGTATATGCGCGGCAACACTGGAAACAAAATTAATTCATCTTCTCTTGATTATCTGTTACAGTCTGCCCCGTCTTTAATGCAAGTCCTAAAATGTCATTTATGAGTATAAAATAGGGAACGAGGATGCCGGCCGTGATCTATTAAATCCCTGATGCATATTCCTTGTCAAACGTCAAGGCCGATGAAGTTAAACGGTTTAACAATATCTAGGCTTTTGTTTAACGACAAATAAAATAGTTTACTCCCCTCCTAGCCCACGTAGTGATTTCATCGATTTCATTCGTTGCTACTGAGACTTCAAACGTCCTCCAGGGATAAACACGTGCCATAAAAACTAAACGTTACAGCTATTTTATCTTCGAAACTCGAACATTCCACAATTATATGAAATGTTGTTGAAGTACGTGACTCACAGAAAGAATATAACACAAAAAGAAATACAAGAACAAAATTATTTTTCCACACCACGTTACGAAATTTGTATTACGAAGAAAATAGAGCCATAACTTGCAGGTCGTTTCTTGGCCTCCCGTTCTCAAAGCTCCAAGTTTTACAGTACAGATACAATGAGGCGACAAAGATAATAAATCATTACTTTCATCTGCTATCACAGCTGTCGTCACCTGAAGACCTTCCTTTTCCTTCAGTCTCGGGTTATATGGACAAAATGGCATTCAGGTATCGCAAAGCGTAAGTTTGCCTTTCTCTGCCAACCAATGACGGGAGAGGCGTCGAGGTTCTCGCCACAACTCTGCCGACACACAATGTGGCCGTCTGCCCTCCTCCTGGCTACTCACACTTATCTCTACCAAAATGAACACGAATTTCATATCAAGAGCCTATCTCCTGCAGAACCTTCAACCTGCCACATCATATACAAATCACCTCCCTGGGGAAAGGAATCTTGAGGTCCAGTGAACACTGCCTGATGTGACCTGAACTTAAGACATCAAGCGCTTTTAACTGTAAGGAGATAAGAGATGATACGTCATCAAAACAGGTGATGAGCAGCCGGGTGTGCAGGTCACGATGGGAGGTAACCTCTCCCAGTACTACTGGAGGCCACATTAGAGGGTGGCCAGGCCTGGCCGGCGGCTTGCCCAGATAGGGACGACGTTTAACATGTGAACAGCAGTTGGTGTGTGTATTTCGTGGCATCTCGGCCGCTTGCTGGCTGGCTGGCACGACCCACGGAGTCTAATTTCGCTCAGCGCCTCCTCCGGTCTTTGTGCCTCGTCCAACAAGACCAGCGCGCAGCCAGCCACCACTAGCCCGCGGGACAACACGCGCTGACACCACCACTAACACCTACCATGCCATTTCTGCCACCACAGTTGTATCACCCGTCCCATACTTAAAACTTACATATACCACCTAAATCCACTAACTGCCGCTACCTCAGACAAACTTATTTTTCAAAGGGGTGGTTCGGGACGACAGAAGTGGCTGAACAAGACAAAGCACAGTTTACTTTGGAAAAGCTACAGAGTGTTCAGGTTTATATAAAGTTAAGTCGAAACAAGATGGTAAAGTTGCCGGTGACTAGAGCGACCGACCCATACAATAATGTGTCTGTGTGAGACGATTTACTAGTGTCAGAAGGACAGCCCTAACCTACATGCGTTCTCTTCTGTCACAGTTCTTCATCGAAATGGGATTCATTAATAGGGAAAAGGAGGTATGGCCTGGTAGGAAATATTGTGTGTACTCAGCTGAACAAGAATTAATCTGCGAATGAACACACAAGACAAATCGACCCAATTCACACATTCCCATGCATATCTTTCGCACTCCTAACGGATCAGGTCCCTATTGCCCAGAGCTTCCCTCACTCCTTCATTCCATCGGTCTCCCCCCTCCCCTTGCTTCCTCCACTTCTGACTTACACTCGTATATCCTCTATGTTAGTCTTTCTTTACTTAACTTTCCATTTACCCAAACCATTTTAACGCACCGTGATAGGTCCTCTCAATCATACAGCAATTAATACATTTCTTTCTTCCCAGATTTTTTACTCTCCTTGTTCGTAATACACTGACGTTTGCATCACATACGTTTTCCTAGTTTTCATTTCCTAATTGTTCTTCATAATAAAAGTCTTCAAACTTATTACTGCCGAAGAAGTTTTACTACAAGACTTCACTGCTGTATCTGTTTGCTGCTTCCTAATCTTTTACGTATATTCTCATATCCACACTGGCATAATCTACAAATACTATCATGCAACTGTGGTCTGTATTTCCTTTCCCGTTTTTTTTTTTTTTTTTTACCAATGGCAATACGAAACAACAGAAATGCAAATGTAGTTCCCAGGGGTAGCCAAGATCTTGACATCAGACGGAGATGCTTATTCCTTTTCTGACTTTACCAGTAGCTCTTATACACCAATTTTTTCCGTGTATGGCCCCATAAAGACAATCGTTCAAATGCCTATGAAAATTACATAAAACTGTGCTTCTTCTCTAGTACTTCCAGCATTACGTTACAGATATCCAACAATGGAGAAAAGCCTAATTAAGCTCTGTAGCCGTGTTGCTCCGGAGTACGCAATATGTTACATTCTATGACAGGATTATCTCTTTACAATCAAGATTTTTTCATGCTACAAAATATTATCATTGCTACTAATTGAAAACTTTTACAATAGATTTGTATCTCCTCTTCAAAGAGGAGCCGTGTGAGAAGGCATCAGCCTTCCTGAAGATAACCTTCCTGAAATAACAGCAGAGTTTAGCTCTCCCTTTCCCTCCTCATGATTACCGTCCAGGTATGAGGAATTGTGTCAAATTTTATACGGAATTAGTTTAGAGAGTCGGATACTAGACAAAGTACTCCCGCATTTTGTCAATTACTTTTCGGATGTCCTTCACGATCACAACAGAAAAACAGCTGCCTCTTTCAAAACAGGTAGTAGGTTACAGGAAAAGAGGCTTCCAGATGCAGAGAAAAAACCAATGATGATTCTCTTCAAGATTTTGTTACTCTCACTAAACTACCATGACCTTTCAGGGCGAAATTACAGAGTTAGAAAGGTGTGCAAAGATCAATGACCGGCTGGACTGATAAGGCAAAGGATCTCTACAGGGAACGACTGAAATCATCAAGGCTGTACTCTTTGGAAATCAGTTGGGAGAAGCATTTTTTTTTTTTCTTTCACTTGGAACACTGTGAAAAGCATAGCTACCAACCTACACTCATAGGTCCCCATTGACATGTGGGGCATGGAAGACTATATTACCAATTAAAACAAAAAGTGCAATAATCACAAAGAAAACATTCTGAAAATCCGGGCCAAAGTCTGTTCAACACAATGCCTAAAGCCATCAGAAAGATTACGGAACGCAGTGCGGAGAAATTTAACATGACCCTGGAAGAGCATTTTAAAAGTGTACCAGACCAACAAGCTTTGGTGAAAACATGGGTCTATGGTACGCGGCCTCCAACAGCTTGGCCGACCAACGACTCATCAGACTGGACTAAGCCGACAACATAAGGTAAACGTAACGAATATCCGACGGCGCAGATGATATCAGGTACGTTTAACTTGCAGGACTATGTTCAAGATGCAGTCATCAAGGTCATCATCTTCGGGGTAATTATTCTGCTCAGGAAACGCCAGCTTTTCGCTCACCACCTTCCCTTTATCAGCGTCCATGCCCTCTCGTGTACCGGCCGAGACGATCGCTGTCAGGTACCGCACCATCTCAGCCTCTCATCAACAGTTCATTGAGTCTGACAAGATACGGTGGTCCGCATTTAAAGACTGTTCACACATTTTCTATAAATGACTGTAATCATCTTTATACCATTTATCATATACACCTACTTACCTTTACACCAACCAGTACACTCGAGACCTCCCTCCACACTGCTTACTCAATCTAACAAAACGACTCCGTGACGGATATTAGGAGGATGAGGCCGCGTCACCCGATACTTCACATGAAGGGAAAGGTCTCCACCATACCTGGGTATACTTCAAGAGAAAGTTTTATTTTACATTTCCCCCTGTGCCCATCACATGGTACATAATCAATACAACCATAACTGAAATCCTAAAGAATCAAGTCGACGCAGATGGGACGTTAAACCAGTTGACATCAATATAACTTCTTGTTTATGTTAGCTTAAAATACTGATGTGCCTTGGCATTCACAGCCATATATTGGAAAAAAAAAAAAAAAAAAAAAAAAAAAAAATATATATATATATATATATATATATATATGCTACCAACACGCGTGAGTGAGACCAACTGGCAACAAAACACCACGTGAAATTCGTTATTAACTAAGGAACTAAGAGCCGTCCCTTAACCTCTATCTGGACACAGTTGATGTGCTCATGCACGAGGAACAAGAGCAAAGACGTAACAGGAACACCCATGAGCTTGTATACATGGGAGGTCCAAAAAGCCGTGTCTATGACTAGACTATACTGACAGCAAGAACATCCGGAAACTGGTATATATGGTAGGTACAAGAGCCTAGGTTATGACTGTATACGAAAGAATTACTGGAGCTCTCAAAATATGAGTCCCCTTCAGAAATCCTACCTAACACAGGAAACGTGGTGAAAATACTTTACAAGATTAACCCTGGTGTGGGTCAAGGAGAGGGAGCATAAATATAATGGGTTGTGAAGACATCCGCACCTGCTCTTGAGGACGGCAACAGCAATTTCTTTAATACTTTGCCAAAGGGTTCGAGAAGATAAAAGTAAAGAAAGAATGCTGTAGCTAAAGACAACACAAAGGCACTCAGACTCTCCTGTTTACGTTGGTAATTATAGTATACTTGCCACAGAAAAGGAAAAATAAAATAAAACAATAATGACCATAATTAGGTATCAGCTAATTGAAGTCGATACTAACCTTTGCGAGCCGAAATTTAAAAGAACTGTAATAAATTGCAAAATAGGCGCCAAATTTCTATTGGCAGAATTATAGAACTTGAAAGCTCGAGGGAAGACCATAGCAATTCCTCATTCATGGCATGTAATTCATGTCAGCCGTTTCATTTCTATACTGCTCAATCAAGATATCAATGTTTCTCCTAACGATGATACTGTACAGAGATTCGTAACTCGACTATTATTGGCTTAAGTATTATAAACGACATTTAACCAGGTGAGCAAGGCTGACATTAACGAATGACCCAACTGTTAAATAAACACATCCGGAAGCTGAGTTTATAATGGATTACACAGCTTTTCATATGCTTCCATAAACTGATATACAGTGACCTTGAACTGTGTGCTATTATAAAAATAATAATAACAAGTTATTGAGTTAACGGCAGCCACAGGCTACAAATAAACAAAAATGCATACAAAAATGAACAGGAGCTTAAAAAAAAAGGGGGGGGGGACGGGATGTTAAATAGATAGTTTTTTATTTAAATGTTAAGGTGCAGGTTAATATATTCTTCACTAATTAGTCGTCTTGTTCACACTGGTTGGGATGCGGCTGTGGTCCTGAGCTTGGTTGTGGATGCAGGTGACGCTAGCGAGGATGGTACAGTAAGATGCGGTCAGAGATGGCTGAACATAGTCGAAATGGTCAGCGTGTTGAGTGCCTCTTGACAGGTGGTTTAAGAGGGGAAAAAGAAAGATGATCTTACAAGCCCTTTTTTGCAACTTTTCCACTCGTCCCTGTTGTGTAGGATCAGGTAAGTTCGTCGCCCAGTGACAAGAAGAAGCCCAGCGGGCTGCACGACTTGGAGAGGGCTGCCGCTGGATCCTATTAAACGGGGTACCGGAGAACTAACGTGTGTGCTGTGACCGATGGGTGGCACTGACTGGGATGGTGGGTACTGGTCAACCATATAGTCAGTTGAAATAAGGTTCAAAACATTCTGGCAGTGAGTGACGAAGTCTGAAACCTACACTACATGCAGCTACTCCTGAAGATCTATGGCGATCATTTTATTTAAATCCCAACATGGCGCTACCATGGTATATGGACAGAAATTTATAACACTTAATATATGATGGACGAAGTTTGGAGGGTCTGAGCGCCAAGTGCTGCACGAACCCACATTACCTCAACACCCTCAGGCGGACTTCTCCATATTTCGAAGTCCATTCCCAAAGCCAAAAGACTTTAGAATTGCTTTTCAGTATATGAATAAATTTTCAGTGTGTGATTACTCATTATCACTACGGCTACAGGGCAGAAGTAATGCTGAAATCAACTGCAGTTACGCGATGAAGTTATAAAGGACAAGTCTTCACTAATTAAACAACCCAAGCTCTCAACTTATCGATCCTTAGCGGCCCGAAATACGTTTCAATGAAAAGTTAATGGCGATGAAATCCGTTAATAACACAATAATTGGATACTGCAATGAATATAATCGGACATAAGTTGAAAACAGACAGCAAATGACTAAATGTACTAAGTGCACTCATTTCCTAATTACCAGGGAAAATAAATCTCCATGCCACATCAGTAGGGACACAACGAGATATTATCATCTTCAACTTCAATACAGATGAACAATGTTATTCTCACACACCAACAAATACGTACATTAAGCTTTAAAGTTTAATATCAAGTGAACCGAAACAGTATAACAGGCCGACAAAGTTGTAATTAAACTAAAATTACTCAGCTGAAGGAAGGGAAAAGGAAAGGGAAGGGGCGGGGGAGGGGAGGGGGGTGTATACAGACTGCGGCTGTGGAATCCATCATCCCCGATATCGAAGCAGGAGGCAGAGTTTCCTTGAAATCTGATAACTTGACCTTAAAATTACTAAATATCTTTTTATGGTTAAATAAGTCTGCGATTTCGTTTAACAGGAAAAGTTGTGAGCTCAATATGAAATTTTCCTGACAAACACCTTTACCACATTTTCTCAGTAAGGATACGCAAGCTCAGAGGAACACCATAATGCGCAGGGACACCCTTGCGCTTTCGCGCCAGAACTCATTAAATCCCGAGCCTGCAACATCCCCACCCCCGGGCTGGTTACAGGATCCCCTAGGAGGGCACGTAACCCTACACGTCCCGCAGGAGCTCATAACACAGATACATCCTAAGAGATGAGGCTTAGGGGCGTATCTCATCTTCCAATAAGCATTTCGTCAAGTGCCATCATAGTATGGACTGTTTTTAGCTGTTTATTCGTTGCTGATGAAATATTTAAGTTTCCATTCACTTCAGCCGCATGAGTATAACAGTATAATCCTTGAACACGACACAGCGACCCTTAAACACGACAATACGACCTTTGGATACTGCAGAGTCGTGACGTCGTGTTCAAGGGCTTAATAATCCCAGTGGCGTTGGCACGGCAGATGAAGAGATGGGCTGCGGTGGAATCAATAACCATGTGCTTTAACGGGCGTTCTCTCTCTTCATTTCATAGTCATGGAGAAATGTACAAAAGCTTAAACTTTACAAATCAAATGAAATAAAAATAAAAGAACATGAAAAACTAAGGCGAGAAACTTCTGAAATATGTGCCTTCACAAATAACAGGGATATCACGATTCATTCATCTTTAACGTGCATACCTATGTGACTGTGAAAGCTGTGATATGATACAACAAAATCTAATAAAGTGAAGACTGTAAAGAAACAAGAACCTCAAGAGCAACAGTATCCCGTACGAACGCGAAGCCCAAGGCCGTAAAAGCACCGGTACAGTCACATTACCAAGTACTGATAAATAGTATCCATATCGGGTCTGGACACTGTAGCACTAGTCAGCTATATAAACCCCGGTCGATACACTCATATGGTGGTGTCCCCGTCATTCGACTCCCAGTTAATATGGGTATGAAGTAAAGTAAAGGTTTCAAATAGTGATCATGAGGTCATTCCAATACTTACTGGGCTGGGTACGTCTGATACACCCATCGCTGCTGAACTAACGACCTCCCAAAAATAAACGATTGAATTCAATTCCTTTTCATCAACCCAATCAACACAAGGTCCAAATGTTCAGCTTGTATATAAAGAGAGTGCTGACATATAACCTCAAGCCAGCGTTTTGTGAAGGAAGGAATCCTAGCAATGCCAACTCCAGCAGGAAAACAAGGCACTTTCCCCTCGGAGTTGCTTCCTGTACCCACACCATGTTTTCTGGCCACGGGCGACGCATAGTTAATACTTTCACTCACCTGAAGCCTCTCCACTATTGCTGTACGTGAGTGCCACACACACATTTCTCTTGCAATTCGTAATAAAGACTTTCTTCCAAAACTCGTAAAAATTATAAGGCATTGATCTTAAGGCTGTTTTTGTATGGAAATTATTAAGGGAGTATTAAAAAGGAAATTTCTATCCTAAGTAGAATCCTATGGACATTGACTTTCTATCACTGAGGACTGGCAGTGAAGCCTACTGGGCTCTTAACATCGACTGTCGCAGCACAACATACTATTATCTTGCACCGACATTTGACAGTCATGAACAACCTTGACCTTACAATGTCTGCCAGCTAGATATGGCCACATGCAACACCTGGGCACGGTGCACATAGTAAGGCAATTCATCGCATCTGTCTATCAGCCAACCTCATTCATCAAGCCAGAGCTGCCTCCACTCACCTCCAACCGATCCCCTCACCAATATCCCCCAATTATCCCTTTTCTCCCTCTTAAGAAACACATTAGTGTTTAGAGTGAGCGTGACACTCTGTACGAACTACACTATACCAGCAAGGTTTGGCGCTACGCCACTATCAACCTGGCACTGTACCAACACGAGCATGGCTTTATACCAGCTACAGCATGACACCTCACCAGTAACAGCTTATCACTATACCCTGTGCGTCACGGTCATAATCCAGCTTTCGTTTAATACTTCACCAACCACAGCCTGTCACATAACTAGTTACAGCCCTGCGACAAACCACCTATAGAGTGACACTTCATCAACGAGAGCCTGGCACAATACCAGCTCGTCTACACCAGCTGAGACTATGTTACTTAATCAACGAGATCATGTCAATATATGACTGTGGCTCAACATCAATAAGACAACGCAATGAAGCAATAAGACCTAGCGGTACACCTGCTAAACATGGTGATTATACTAGCTATAATGTGGCACTACAGCAATAAGACCTTGCGCTAGAGCAGCTGAACATGAGACTGTATCACCTACAGAGACACTACACTGGCCAGACTGTGGCACTGAACCAGCTAAGACGGCAGCTAAGAAATGGCAAATACTGCAGCTTAAACACAGCACCGTCCCAGCAAGAGCATGGTACCCAGACAGATACTACGATGCGTGGCACTGCTGCAGGTGAACCGTAACAATGCATCATTTGCGGTACTGTAGCAGTTACTGCCTGGCATTAGGGCACCGCACAGGTCACAGCGTGGCACTGCACAAGCAGCAGGGGACCACTGTACCGGCCAGAGCAACGCAGTCAGAGACCAGGGACTATAAGTTATAATGTGACATTGTACCAGAGTATGATAAATGAAGCAGCTACTGTCTGAAACAGCAACAACTAAGAACATGACATATAACTTACTAAAACGTTGCACTACAGCAGCCACCGTGTGACACTATCTGCTCCAACAAGAACCCAACACAATCTTCTATGTAGTGTGGCACAACAGCGGCTACAGCTTCAAGTTTCGTAAGACATGGTACAATATCAGTCCCAGCGCAGGACTGTAGGATGAGGCGTGGCATTGCAGCAGGCAGAGTGAGGCACTACAGTGATTATAATTAGCAAGAGTACCAAGCGCGAGCTACTGTAGCAGCAGCCGAACCATGGTAAGATGGCTGCCATATTAAATACTTCCGCCAATCAGATAATGAGTGAGCCATATGTACCACGCCTGTGTTTATTGTTATCATGACAACAAAACAATCAGCCAGCTTTTCTCGCCTATAATTCACATAACAAGGAACGAAATGTTGATGATCTTTATAAAAGTCTCCTCCTCCCTTCTGTAGATCTTATCCTCATTATTCAAACCTTACATTTACCTTAAGATAACTTGGGAGGTCTTCCATCGCCACAGCTTGGCCTAAGGCCAAACTGCCGTTTGATGCTCTGCTACTGTACGGTCCACAGTGTTTTTAATGGCAGGAGACACCGTGTTAAGCAGCCCTGCGACTCGTGTGTTTACAGCGTTTTCTCTTATGTGACCAGCCACACCTTTTGATGTTAGTGGCAATATTTTCCTATCTTCCATGCCTGTAATATCTTTTAAGTCGTGAACTATGTCTTCCAGGATTGTTCCAAGCGTTAATTATCATATATTTCCTCCGTCTGCGCTCAAGAGTACAGCCTCAGTATTCTCAGTAGATTCCAGTTAATATTTCTAACAATGTCACCACCCATTTTCATGTACAAGGCAATCTTCTTCATTATCAATACTATGATTTTATCGTTAAACAAAAGCCTTAGACCTTATGACCTACATTTCTGTACGTTTATCCGGATCAACATTTTTCCTTTCTCGTACATCAGGTATAAACACATTTACCCGGCCCTAGGGCGTCGACATGTACATCCATGGTGGCTTGATGATAAGTGCTGGAAATAACTAGCTACACGGCCAACCTCGCCTTATGATTACCCTGCACCAACGATTAAACATCCTTCCTCTCGAATACTGGAGGATGACCCCGGCGGCACTATGAACAACTCGTAGCGGGTGGGAGGCTTCAGGGTCTCTGGGCCGCACCATGTTGCTAGAGGTTTCAAGTGGACGTTTATGGTACAACTTCCGATGAGTAAATCTGCAACATGTTTAATACTTGCCCTGGTCTAATCATTAAGGCCACAGGCGTAATGTGCATCAGTTTCACCCCCTGCAAATAAATGAAATCAGTATAGCTACTGTCTCAAATGGAACAATACTTACAATAAGTGACAAAGACACTTTTGACTCAGTATGGCCACCAGCAACACAAACCCTAACATGGTTTACAGGGTCTTATGACAATACCTGGAGACAGCAAGTATTAAGGTGAGAATGAGGCAGCCAAGATAACATTAACGGTGTGGAGGATCAGGAGCGGATGTGAGGAGCCACCAGCCGGCACCACTATCTCCAGCCCGGCATCCTCCCGGGCGTACCACTGCTGCCGCCGCCCCAACGCACAGCACCACCAGCTTGCCTAACACTCTACACCTTCAGAAAGAAAAAAAAAACTTTCTGAAGATCCTACTGGTCAGATCGGCTTATGTGCGACTGATGAGAACACCACTGGTACCTCCTTCCACTAACGTTCTTTTATTTTTATCATCAATTTCGAGGTGACATCGACAACAGTGAAACTTCCATCAGTTACATGCGTCTTAATCCTATATCTACACAAACGCTAAAATTCCAAAAACAACAACGCTGGCAACAGGAAGAAAACACTCAGACCGGACAATCTATCTACGTACTGACTACAAGGGGCGGCTCTAAGCCTACCTACGTAGTCTGCGGAATTCTAACTCATATTCGTAAAGCACTAGACATTTAAGTGTGTCTAGTGACTGTAACGTCTTTCCCAGGATACAGCAATCAAGCTAATCTCCATCACCATCCTTTTTCCTCATCCTCAACAATAATTAACCTGACTTGAAACGTTCAAACAAGGTTATCACTTAGTCTCTATAATTAATAACACATATTCTTGAGTTTCCCCTACAATGGTTTAAATTATTACCTCCAGCATTATAATAGTCCTCCTCCACCGTACTTCTCAAGTCCTAATATAACGTCAAATTCATAATCATCTTATTACTCTTTTCTTATCTTTACAAAGCCAAAGTTTGGCTCAAGACTAGAGTCGAGTAAGGTAGAATTATGTCGCTGAAAACTTCAAGTTGAGGAGGATGGCGAGGTTAGCGTGAAGCTACTCCAAGTTAGCCAGTAAGAGGAGTCAGTTCTACTATCCTGAAGGTGTCATCCCCAAAAACGATATCTCTTCAGGTCACGGTATCAACCGCTGGTGTGATACTAGAAACATACTCTAAATGTCAGACTGTGGCAAAATAAGGTGTACTCTTATTCTTATACCGCACAGGGCAGTGTTTACTATAAGGGTCATTATACAAATTACGGTCACCCAGCTCGTGATTGACCTTCAGCAGGCTTTACTACCAAGTGACGACTACGAACGAACTCAGTGTTTGATTGCCTACCTTAACAAGTCATATTTTTTCAATACTGTTTTTAGTCAGTGTGTGACGTATGTGTTCATCTACAAGAAATGACGAGCGAGTCCGAACAAAGTCGGAGAGAAAGCCTTAGAACCTATGTGCACCCCTTTCTCTTCACTGTTATCTATAAGATGACACAGATGGTAAGTAAAGAAATTATAGCGTGTGTAGGAGCGGTGTGAGACGGGAGGTTAGAGTGCGTGGAGAGTAACTGAGAGGGCGCAGCAGCGTGTGCAGGTATAGTGTCAAGAGTGTGACGGAGGGAGGGTGTTGCACCTTTTAAGTGTAGTGTACTAACGTCGGGTGTTACAGTGTGAGTAAGTGTAGAGTGAGAAAGTGGAAATCCCAGCTGAGCGTCTTTTCATTGTCCTGTACGTTCGAAGAGAAACTTGTAGAAGATGTAAACCGCATTATGCTAAGGTAAATATGAATACCTCGTCCTCCATGACTCTCATAAACAGCAATCGCTTCCCGTGAGTCTCTCAAAAAAGATTGAAGAAGAAAACAATCATTTACCGGATCCTAAACATTTAAAACCTTGTAATATTGAAGAAAACATGATAATCGTAACTCAGACAAACTCTGCACTGTGGGCCATTAAGTGGCCCGCGCGTAACCAAAGGTGACTGGTGATCGCTTCACCATCAGCAGTAAGGGAACTTAAGGTAAATTATACCTATGGAAAGTGTACAAGTGTGAGAGATGTATGTTGGTGCAGGTGTTATGGCACTTGTGTCACCCTATAATGGTCATCCCACACCTACCTGCCAACAGATCTGGTCCGTGACGACACCAACACCTGCCCTCCTTCACAAGTACAGTACACGTCCACTTACCTAAAGAGAGGAAAACTCATTAGTAAAACATACGAATAAACAGAGTTAAGTCTGAACCTCTTCAGCACGAGAGTACGACCCTTGAGTATGACTTTTAACCTGACCCATAAAGGCCAGGTCAAACTCCGACCCATATAAGTCTGCAAACTCCAAGCCATCAGACTCAAGAATTTTACTGTCGTCTTCAAAAGGTTAAACATTTACAAGGACATTATCATCAAATAAAATCTAAAACGTGTTTCCAGATGATAATGACAAAAAGAACTTAGGTAAAAGATTACACTTTAATAAGAGACAACCACAACATTTTACTCTGACCCAAAAGATAATCTTTCTGCCCGGTGATAAAGCTTACTATATAACTGTTCTTCCAAGCAATAAGAATTATCGAGGATATTTTGGAAATGACATGTTCGAGGGCAACATGTGGTGTGAGGTGATTTGAACAAGTAAGTAATAAAAGAGTAAGAGAGAGGCGTGGTAATAAAGTGTGGTTGAGAGCTGAAGAGGGTAAGCTGATATGGTTTGGACAAAGGAGAGCATGCGTGAGGAGAGGTTGATAAAGAAGATATATGTCAGAAGTGGAAGGAACAAAGAGAAGACGGAAAAAGATTTTGAGTGATCGGAGCCTAAACATGCAGGAGGGTGTAGGCGTGCACGGGACAGAGTGAACTAGAACGAAGTGGTTATACAGAGGTCGACATGCTGTTGATGGATTGAACCAGGGAATGGGAAGCGGCCTGTGAAAACCATGGAAGCGTCTGTGAGGCCTGGTTATGGGCAGGAGGCCGTGTTTTCGGTGCAAAGCATATGACAGCTAGATAATGGATATGAGCTAATGCGTCCTTCCTTCGTTTGTTCCTGGCACTAGCTCGCTAACGCGGGAAATCGAGATCACTTACAAGGGAAGGGAATAATACTAATTAATAACACTACGACCACAATGACAGAAACAACAGAAACAACAACACTAATATTATTAATAATAATAACAATAATAACAATAATAATAATAATAATAATAATAATAATAATGTGCACTGTTAAAGATTAGCCTGTTCTTAGCATGGCACGGGCCCTTATCTCTAGACGGCCGTCGCTAAAAAATATCATATATATATATATATATATATATATATATATATATATATATATATATATATATATATATCA
>JAYMFT010363585.1:0-22588 GCA_038088735.1 Panulirus argus
GATGGGTGGCCTGGGTAGAAAAGATGGGTGGCCTGAGTCGACAGGATTGGGTGGTCTGGGTTGACAGGACGTGTGGCCTGGGTTGACAGAATGGGTGACCTAGGCTGACAGGATGTTTGGCCTGGGTTGATATGATGGGTGGTCTGGGTTGACAGGATGGGTGACCTGGGTTGAGAGCATGGGTGACCTGGGTTGACAGGATGTTTGGCCTGGGTTGACATGAAAGGTGGCCTGGGATGACAGGATGGGTGACCTGGGTTGACAGGATGGGTGGCCTGGGTTGACAGGATGGGTGGCCTGGGTTGACAGGATGGGTGACCTGGGTTGACAGGATGGGTGACCTGGGTTGACAGGATGTTTAGCCTGGGTTGACAGGATGTTTGGCCTGGGTTGACAAGATGGGTGGCCTGAGTAGAAAAGATGGGTGGCCTGAGTTGACAGGATTGGGTAGTCTGGGTTGACAGGATGAGTGGCCTGGGTTGAAAGGATGGGTGGCTTGAGTTGACAGGAATGGGTGGCCTGGGTCGACAGGACGTGTGGCCTGGGTTGACAGGATGGGTGACCTAGGTTGACAGGATGTTTGGCCTGGGTTGACATGATGGGTGGTCTGGGTTGACAGGACGTGTGGCCTGGGTTGACAGGATGGGTGGCCAGGGGTGAAAGGATGGGTGGCTTGGGTTGACAGGACGTATGGCCTGGGTTGACAGGATGGGTGGCTTGGGTTGACAGGACGTGTGGCCTGGGTTGACAAGATGGGTGGCATGGGTTGACAGAAGAAGAATATTTTCTCATCAAATATCTGATGGGCAGATAAGGTAGATTGGGAAGAGGCAGAGCCAGGCTGACGATGATGAGAGCTGAGGTGACGATAACGATGTTGGAGGAGGAGGAGGAGGGGGAGGATGAGAGGCTGTAGGAGGGGAACATGGGCGAGTGTGTGCCAAGCGCCACCCACGACCCATGGCGGAGGACACTGGGTCCAGCTGCCACCAGCCGGAGCTCCCTTCCTTCTGGGGTTTCCACCAACCCCTCCCCAGGTACAGCCTCGGGCGGAATGCATCCCCAGAGTCACTTCAAAATCCTGGACGGGAATCGGGTGTCAAGCAGGACGGTGTCGGCTGAAGAACCCGTTCACTGTACGGCCTGGACCAGGGGGTTCATGGACCCCGTGCTGCCCCCAGTACCTACCTGGTGGATACCTGGTGAAGTAGAGCATACCTAGTATACCCTCACGTCCTTACCTGAAAGTTCCTGGTCAAAATGAGAGTATTTTTCCGAGTCTTTTAAAACAGACAGAGCGGCCAGTGTGACGGAGGATCGGGAGACAGAATGATGTTAATCACTACCATCGTGACGACCGTTCACAAGCATCATCACTCGTCACAGTTGCTTGCAGTATCTGTCCTAACCTTACAACAAAAAACTCAAAGCTTGCATTTCTTAACGTCGTGAGTACATGTCGGTTCCAGTTACGGACAAAACTCCTCGTCGAGGGTAGACTTCAAATGAGATGTGAAAAGGGTTCAAGAGGAAACCAAGTAAGTAGAGGAAAGAAACAACTTAATGGTCTTAGAGAAAGTGGGAAATGCGCCCTTTTGAACAGGTTCAGATCGTGCTGGTTGGGGAAGACATGAGAGGCGTGAAGAGTTCCAAAGCTTAGCGGTGAAGGAAAGGAAACAGACATCACAATGATCCATCCTCGAGTCGCCAAAGGCCAGATAGTAATCATATGACTCGGCAGCTTGCCGGTTACCAGTGTAGGTCTAGCCACAGTAATGGCGGAGACACGAAGAAAGCCAGTTCTCCGGAGCAGAAGCCAAGGTAGTATCTATAAAAGTGGGAAAGAGAACCATCACTACGGCGAAAGGCAATTGAGATTCGCCATGCGTCTGTGTACACTTGGAAAATTAATGTTCAGGAAGAAGTCTGTTGGGTCATTTATCTTCAGCGTTGCATATGGTTCAATGACTACCGATTCATATTACCATTTTAGAATGTCATTCATCTCCTGGCAGACGTCTCTAAAATGTCTTTCTTCAGTTTCTAAGTGGACCAGTGGAATGTGTGGTCCTGGATTTGCGTTTAGCATGCGATTTAAAGTACTTTGGGTTATTCCTTGTTTCAGTTATGGTCTCTTCTTTCTTGGTGTTTCATCGGACATTTTTTATCTAATTAATTCACTGGATAGTTTTTTTTCCATTACTGGGTGATCTTTGGCTTTTTTAAGGTTTGAAGTTCTTTTTCGCCTCCTGTAGAGTGCTCGTGTGACTGGTTTTATCCTAGACCTTTTGTGCTTACTGCTTGCTAGCATATGTCTTAGGGGGTTTAAGTCACAGATGCTGTGCGTCACTGAAATATTATGGGTCACTCGGGGGTTGCGAGTCACTGAGGGTTTTGAGTACAGAGATGTTGTACTTCACTGGGAGGCTGTGAGTCACTGGGAGGCTATGAGTCACTGGGAGGCTATGAGTCACTGGGAGGCTGTGAGTCACAGAGAGGTTGTAATTCAGCGTACAAAGAGAAAATGAGTCCGCACACCTAATTATAACTAATAATTTGAGATAATTTCTGATAATTATCTATTACGAGACTTGACCTGACACTACTGCTGTTCTCTCTTGCGCACTACAGACGGAAAACCTTTAAACAGACGTGACCTGACCTCGACTGACTCGGAAGGGTCAGGTCAAAGGTCAAATGGTAAAAACTCAGGGTCGTATTGCCATGCTCAATGCTCAAGAGTCGTATCGTAGTTGAAAAAAAAAATCAGGTATTTTATGGCGATGTGATTTATAATTCTGGAATAAAGTTGAGCTACGGTGCGGGAGGGAAAATTGTATTTATAGTAAGGGAGATTAACCTTTGACCTATCAGCCTTAACAGGGTTTCGCCTCCCCCTAGGGATAGTGGTGGCATGTAGCGGGTGTGGAGGTGGTGGTAGTGGGGGGTGGTGGTGGTAGTGGTGCGGGAGTACTGGTGACGTTAATGGTACTGGGGGTAGTAGCAGTGGTGCTCGGTGGTAACTGTGGTGAAGGCAGTTGCAACTCACACAACGGGGATTGTGGTAGTTGTGGTGGCAACGCGGCGGAGTCGTCTGTGGTGGATGTGGTGGCAGTGCCGAGGTTGGGGGTTTGCACGAACACGGGGTTATGATGGCGGTGACAACAGTGGTGGTAGTGATGACGGTAAAGAGATTCTCTCTCTCTCTCCAACAACTTAACCAAGACTTTCTCATCTCCTATGATTCCTCGGTTACTCCACCACTAAACACAGTAACACCAATCTTCGAAACACCACACCACACACAAGTAGCTGCGTGTGCCCCCAAAATCCCCTCTCTGTCCTGTTTGAATAGGCCAAAGATTCCTTTCCGTACAGTTGCTCCAACTAAGCAGACGACTGGTCCGCCCTTGATAGTGGAGTACTGCTCTCACATCTGGGGCGGTTCTAGCCCTACGTGCTTCCTTGGCGGAGCCGGGGCTAAAGCAATCCGACTTGACAACTCTCCTAATCTGATCTCAAAAGATGACCCACTTGTCAAACCCCGCAGTGCTGGTTCTTCCCCTTCTCTATAGCTATTACTTTGGTTTCTGCTGCCCGATGACTGGCTGGTTGTGTGTGACGCCCCCTCCTCCCTCCCCCGAACCACTTACTACACAGACCTGGCAATAACTGGCTAGCCACTACGTCCAGGATAACTGCGTGGCTGTTGATATTCAAAGCGCGAGCCGTTGTGGCGTCTGTTTCTTTCCCTACAACGCTAAGCTTTGGGAGTTCTTTACTCCCACCTGTCTCTCCCAACAGTTTGGACCTGATCCTCTACGACAATCAAGTGTTCCACTCCCCCATGAAAACTACCTGATCAACCTTGTTCTTTATTGTTCCATTTCGATTCCCTCCATTCTTACGTTTAAATCAGGTTTAGGTTTCGGATGACTAATTCCATCCATGACCGGAGCGTTTGTTATATATATATATATATACAAAAAGAATCAGACATAAATACATTGAAAGAAGGGAGAGAACTTGTGCTAGATTATACTCTCCGTTACTGTGACTGTTACTGTCATGTGGCGGTAGGAGTACATCCTGCAGGAGGCACAGGTTACAACAGCACCTAAGCTGTCACTCCTGTGTTCCCAGCCTGTGTCATCACGACTCTATTCCTCCTACTCTGGCTCATGATCAACACTCCACGCCAGTAATCACTTAACTCTCCTTGCCTCGTCCTATCAGCGGATTTATTGGCTTTTGCAAAAGAAGAGAGAAAAAAAAACTGTGGCAATTATCGAGAGACGGACAAATTGTGACGAGAGATAATCACTGAAAAATGAGACCCAAGTGCGGTACGGTTTGTGTTAGCATAATTGTCCTGCGCTTTGGTTTCGTTCCAATAATGCTCCAGGTCGAGAAATCCAACTTCGACCGTGGCATTTTTCTACACATGTATATACACGTAGCACCAGGATGTGCTTAAGTTTATCTTCCGGTAATTAATCACTATAGTTATAAATCTTTATGTTCTTAGTCATTTTGTGGAAGCAAATCATCAGTGGGAAAAATAATGATCAATGAGCAAATTTTCGTGTTTATGTGTCGAATTTGCCGACTGGAAAACGGAGGCTTGTCTGAGAATTTGCTGACTGGAAAACGGAGGCTTGTCTGAGAAAAGAGCAATGCCGTTTTCTTTTCATATAACGACCAATAATAATCGCCTCTGTTGGAAATTCTTACGTTGGGTAAAGCTGGATGGGTTTAGTTCTCTATTTACATATATTTAAGAAAGCCACAAATCTAACACCATAATAATAGATACACACGCACACACACAAAAAAAAAAACTCATTCGTCTCCATTGGATTTCCCATTTTCTGTTGGACAGGTATTCCGTACCCATATCTCTACGACCCTTGGGCATGACGGTACGACCCTTGGATCACACCATAATGCTCGTACCTGTCGTTTTCAAAGGCCGTGCCGTCGCGCTCAAGGGTCGTGACGTCGTGTTCAAGGACATACCCGTTGTGCTCATGGGTCAATGACAGCTCGAGGTGATATAAAACCTCGCCGAACACCTTTTTGGTTGGACGAGTTTCTGGAAGGCACTATACTCTTAGGAGGAGGAGGAGGGTGGGGGTTGCGGGTTGGGGGTCAGAAGCGGGGTCTGAGCAAGCCGGAAGGCCCCCCTCACTACGGGAGGCCCTCACGAGAGAGGACGACTCAGGGTCAGTGACAGCAGCAGACCAACCAACAAGAACCGTACGAGAAATTTACCTGCATAAGCAACGATAATGAACACAGACGATCAGGAAAGTAAGACGGTAGATATAGAGAGAGAGAGAGAGAGAGAGAGAGAGAGAGAGAGAGAGAGAGAGAGAGAGGTCAACCAACTACTAGACTTTGCCAAAATGGTAGGGCTAGCGCGTAGGATTCACCACACGTCCTGCCCGATGAATAATAGAGTCACTCTCCGCTACCGCATTCATGAAATAATCATCGATTCTGGGTTCATCTGGGATTGATTGCTACCGCAAGTCAAGTTTTCTTTTAAATATTTCTCTCGTTATTCCATTCATGTTTCTGAAGAGTTTTTCCATCCACCTGGCTGGGATGTCATATATTTCTGTTCATCATCTTCCTGCAATTTTCCACGTTGTTTTTGCAGACTTTAATAACTCTCGTTGAAGAACTATTAAGTTCTTCACATTTCCCTTCGTCTCTACGCTTAGATGATCATGCGTCTTTCCCACCTTCTTTCTTTCTACGATCCTTTAGGCTCTTACAGACCTCATCTCCTCGATGATGCCCGGAAGGGAGTCTTCTGAATCTTCTGTAGCTTATGACTTCCCTTTTGTCATGTTGGTGACCACGCAACACAGACGTCACCAGTTTTTCTTTCTTCAGAAAACAGTAAACACTGGCACTGAATATTCCTCTGTCAACTGCAGTGGAAGGTCTCACTACCGTCCCACCCCATTACCTGCCTGGACAGTGCAGTCTCCCTAATATGCTCTCCGAATTAAGGATGTTCATTAGTGATGGCGCCCGAAATCTTTGACGTCTGATCCACCTTCTCTCTTGGGTCTCTACACGGTGTCGTCAGCGTGTTGTTGCCCGATTTCCATGACTTATTTGCCCAAGTTCGATCAGGTTGTCTTCCGTCTATTCATTGATTCCAAGTCTTCCCAGAGATCCTGACCCCAACCTATTGATTACTCTCGTCTTATCAGCCAAGCAACTGACTGTACTTTCTTTCACCTCTCTGTTGATGTTTGACATCATTGTCATCAAGAGGACGAAGCCTAACACGTTCCTTGGGCTAACCCCTACACAACATCTTCATTAAGCACGGTTTCTTTCACTACTTTAAATTTTCAGTTCAATAAAATCTCTGTGAACCAACTTCCTGTTTTCCTTATTTCTTTGTTTTCCTTCTTTCTCGTGTACACTTCTCCACTTCTCCCGTTTTCGTTATCAAATGCTTTGGCAAACTCGACGAAAACGGTGTTGCACCCTCGTTCCTCGCACTGGACTTTCCTCTACGTCAATGTAGTTGGGTAACTATACCTGGGCGTGCGTGCTTCTCCCTGGTATAAATCCACGTTGGCCATGGCGTATGCGTAGCTGTTCTTGAGCAGATGATCCGGTATGCGTCATTTTTAGCACCTTTCAAAGACTCTTATCTCGAGTCATAGTAACTGGCCTGTACTCCTTGGGTAATAGCTTGGATTGGTGTCACAGAAGTAACTCTGTTTCCGTCTACACTCTGCCCCATCAGGAATGGTTTCGCTGTTTACGTTCTCGTCTTCTCTTGGAAGATGACTCAGATTCCACTTGGCCCCGAGGGCGGACTTTCTCGGAGCTGATTAGTTGCTCTGATCATATCATTTACCGATACCTCAGTATGATGGCAATAGCACCGAGTTGGCGCTTGTAAGGGTGTGCGCTGATGGGTCGTAAGCTTTGTGCGATTACCTATTCGTAATTACCTATTAGTACAGTACGGGACGGGAGTATCACTCTTGTGGGGCCGCATCTCACCCCTGTGCTTGTGGTAATGGTCAGTGGGGCTTCATTGCTGCCGTAGCAGTGTGGTCGTGATTATAGTGGTGGGTTGTGGGACGAGACCGTGGCACTAGTTGTGGGTTGCAGGTTGTAGTGCCAGGCAAGTAGGTAGGCTGGCAAGCAAGCAGCCAGCCAGGCAGCCAGCTAGACAGCTAGCTAGGTGGCCAGCCAGCAGCCAGCTAGGTAGGTAGCCAGCTAGGTAGCGAGACAGGCGTCCACTGGGGCAACACCCTCATGTGACTGTTAGCGTCTTGGGCAGGACATAAGCGATACAAACCCGACCCGCAATAATTATACTTGTTCAACCAGTCCCCAGGAATGTAATACTGGGGACTGGTTCTACTATCCACCAGTCCCCAAGAATGTACTAATGGTGATTGGTTCTACATTCCATCAGACTCTAAAAATGTATTACCAGGAACTGGTTCTGTACTCCACCAGTCCCTCGGAATGTATTGCTGGGGACTGGTTCTATACACTTTACCAGTCCCCAAGAATGTTGCACTGGTGTTGGTTCAACACTATCAGACCAGAGGAGTGCAGTACCTGGGAACTGGTCCTATACTCCACCAGTCAACAGGAACTTCATACCTGGGGACTGGATCTACAAGCCAATCCCCAGAAATGTCATACCTGGGGGACTGGTTCTACACTCCACCAGTCCGCAGGAATGTTATACCTGGGGGACTGGTTCTACAATCCACCAGTCCCCAGGAATGTTATACCTGGGGGACTGATTCTACACTCCACCAGTCCCCAGGAATGTCATACCTGGGGGACTGGTTCTACACTACACCAGTCCCCAGGAATGTCATACCTGGGGACTGGTTCTATACTCCACCAGTCCCAAGGAATGTCATATTTAGGGGACTGGTTCTACACTCCACTAGTGCCCAGGAACGTCATACCTGGGGACTGGTTCTACACTCCACCAGTCCCCAGAAATGTCATACCTAGGGGACTGGTTCTATGCTCCACCAGTTCCCAGGAATGTCATACCAGGGGGATTGGTTCTACAATCCACGTCTTACCTGGGGACTAGTTCTACACTCCAATAGTCCCCAGGAATGTTATATCTGGGGGACTTATTCTACACTCCACCAGTCCCCAAGAATGTCATACCTGAGGAGTGTTTCTACATTCCACCAATCCCTAGGAATTTCATGCTTGGGGAACTGGTTCTACACTCCACTAGTCCCCAGAAATGTCATACCTGGGGGACTGGTTCTACAGTCCACTAGTCCGCAGGAATGTCATATCTGGGGGACTGGTTCTATACTCCTCCGCTCCCCAAGAATGTCATACCTGGGGGATTGGTTCTACACTTCACCAATCCCCAGGAATGTCATGCCTGGGAACTGGTTCTACATTCCACTAGTCTCCAGGAATGTCATACCTGGGGACTTTTTCTACACTCCACTAGTCCCCGGGAATGTCATACCTGGGGACTGGTTCTACGACCCACCATTCCTCAGGAATGTCATACCCGGGAGACTGGTTCTATACTCCACCAGTCCCAAGGAATGTCATACCTGGGGACCGGTTCCACACTACTCCAGTTCCCTGGAATGCCATACCTGGAGGACTGGTTCTACACTCCACCAGTCCCAAGGAGTGTCATACCTGGGGACTGGTTCTTCACTTCACCAATCTCCAGGAATGTCATACCTAGAGGACTGGTTCTACACACCACTAGAACCCAGGAATGTCATACCTGGGGGACTGGTTCAACATTCCACCAGTCTCCAGGAATGTCATACCTGGGGGACTAGTTCTACACTCCACTAGACTCCATGAATATCATACCTGGAGACTGGTTCTACATTCCACCAGTCCCTTGAAATGTCATACCTGGTGATTGGTTCTACACTCCACCAGTCCCCAGGAATCGTACCTTGGGGACTGGTTCTACACTCCACCAGTCCGCAGGAATGTCATGCCTGGGGGACTGGTTCTACACTCCAACAGTCCCCAGGAATGTCATACCAGGGGAACTAGTTCTACGCTCCACCAGTCCCCAGGAATGTCATACCTGGGGGACTGGTTCTATACTCCACCAGTCCAAAGGAATGTCATACCTGGGGACTGGTTCCACACTCCACCAGTTTCCAGGAATGTCATATTTGGAGGACTGGTTCTACACTCCACCCGTCCCAAGGAATGTCATACCTGGGGACTGGTTCTTCACTTCACCAATCCCCAGGAATGTCATACCTGGGGTACTGGTTCCACACACCACTATACCCCAGGAATGTCACACCTGGGGGAGTGGTTCAACATTCCACCAATCCCCAGGAATGTCATACCTGGGGAACTGGTTCTACACTCCACTAGACCCCCAGGAATGTCATATCTGGAGACTGGTTCTACATTCCACCACTCCCCAGAAATGTCATACCAGGTGACTGGTTCTACACTCCACCAGTCCTCAGGAATCGTACCTTGGGGACTGGGTCTACACTCCACTAGTCCCCAGGAATGTCATGCCTGGGGGACTGGTTCTACACTCCACCAGTCCCCAGGAATGTCATACCTGGAAGACTGGTTCTACACTCCACTAGACCCAAAGAATGTCATATCTAGGGACTGGTTCTACATTTCATCTGTCTCCAGGAATGTCAAACCTGGGGGATTGGTTCTACACTCCATCAGTCCCCAGGAATGTCATACCTGGGCGACCGGTTCTACATTCTACTAGTGCCCAGGAATGTCATACCTGGTGGACTGGTTCTACACTCAACCAGTCCCCAGGAATGTCATACCTGGAGGACTGGTTCTACACTCGATCAGTCCCCTGGAATGTCATACCTGGGGGACTGGTTCTATACTTCACCAGTCCCCAGGAATGTCATACCTGGGGACTGGTTCTACACTTCTCCTATCCTCAGGATGTCATACCTGGAGGACTGGTTCTACACTTCTCCTATCCTCAGGATGTCATACCTGGAGGACTGGTTCTACACTACACCAGTCCCAAGGAATGTTATACCCGGGGAATTGGTTCTACATTCCGCCAGTCCCCAGGAATGTCATACCTGGGTACTGGTTCTACATTCCACCAGACCCAAGGAATGTCATACCTGGGGACTGGTTCTACTCTCCACCAGTCCCCACGATGTTTCCTGCAAGTCAGTCGGGTTCGGGTGGCCACCACACACGCCCGCGGCTCCAACACCCACACCAGAGAGAGAGAAAAAAAACGTACCGAAGATGATCGTACGGACATTGTTGGGGATGTGGCAGTGTTGGTGGTGGTGGTGGTGGCGGCAGAGGGATGGTGGTTGGTCGTGGTAGTGGCTCTGACGCTAGTGGCTTCGGTGTTAGTGGCGATGCAGGTAGGTGCTTTGGCTCACTTCCGCGTGCTGCTCTTGCTGGCAGCCCGGCCACTGCACCATCTGCCCACCCAGTGGGCGGACGTCCATTGCTACTTAGTGGTTCGGGAGCCTCTCGTTACCCCGGCCCCACACTGTATAATTTCCCCTAATTACCACCGCGACAATTAGTATGTCTTCTTTATTATATAATCACAAATAACACGTTCTTTGATCACAAAACATTTAAATTGTTCTCTCTACTCGTGCTTTTAAAAACCCAGTAATAATTACAAGCACTTGGTAATCTCCCAAGCCAGGCTGGACGACAAGGTTATCAGATTTAGGAAGGAGGGTCATCCAGGGACCGACCTCCTCGCCCGTGTCAGCCCCGCCTGTCGTCATCTCTCCTGTGAACATATACAGACGCAGACACCCAACATGCCTGCCTAGGTCCGGTCATCCGACATGCCTAGGTCTAGTCATCCAATGGGCATAGGTCCAACCACCCGACATGACTGAGGTCAATCACCCAACATATTTAGGTCCACAAGAAGAAACTGCGTAATCCAAGTGTGTAAAGATCTCTCACAGGCCACACTGACATTGTCACAGATTTAGAACGAAAAACGGGATCGACTGCCATTGCTGGGGCTATACTCTGCAGTCCACACATAAGTGCATCATCACGTACACTTTGGGAAATCCCGGAAGGCACGATTCCTAATTTGCCCCGAAAGACTATTCCTTATCGGCACCACAGGAATGGAAGAGATCCCCGAGATTAAGAACAATAACTGAAAACAATGTATGACTTTCCCTCCGCTAGCCATTACGAACACTGTGGAATGGTCTGTGGCGGGATGGCGAAGCGCTCATCAATATCCATCTGTATATGAAGTTACAGTACATAACCCTACATCAAACGGTGGCTACGAACTCGACTCGTACGTTACCATGTCCCAGGCCAGCCAGGCGATATAACATTACGTTTACCTTACACTGATTATAAGGACTTCTACCCCAACAGCTCGAGCTAGGCTCAAGCTACTGGAGGTCACATCCCAGAGGCCTACATAACCACCAGGGCCTTGGCTGGTCTGGTATACTCTGTAGAACATCTACGGCCATATCAACCCCACTGGGCATCCGGAAGTCTTTCTCAAGGATGCAGACAATGTTGATAGTTTAAGGCCTCGCCTTTTCAAGGCATTTTCTGTCGGTGCCATTGTCCCTTCTGAGTTCAATGATAATGTATATCAAAGTGTTCTATGCTGGTCGTGTCAACAGGGAGCTATTTTTGAGTGTAGGTTGGCAACTTAGTATTCCAGGATTTTACAAGATACGTGATGCCAAGTGGGGGAATCCTAACCACTGTCTGTGGTTGAGGGTGGTGATGGCAGTAACGGTAGCGGTGGTGGTAGTGGCAACGGTAGTGGTAGTGGAATTAGTACTATGGGGAAAATGAAGAAATCAAAAACAATGAAGAATACCGAACAGACACAATCATAAACCAGTTAAATAATGTGAAAAACCTCGGAGAAAATAATGTCTAAGGACCTAACCTTCAGCGAACACAACAAACTAACAGTTGCCTCCTCCACAAGGAGGGTGGGGTGGATCCTGCGGACTTTCAAGACGGGAAAATATAAATGATACTTATCTTGGCGCTAATTCTTTCATGAACTGAATAGTGCTCCGTTCTAACGTCTCCCTACAAGGCGGGCGAAACTGAAGAATTAGAAAGTGTTCTGGTATCTTTCACGGCCCATACTAACGTGGTAAAGGAACTAAATTACTTGGGAACGGCTGAAATCACCGAGGAACGCAGACAGGAGAGGTATATTTTCATGTATACCTGGAAAATCCTAGAAAGATTGGCTCCCAACTTACACTCGGAATTAACATCCTACTGGCACGACAGGCATGGAAGACTATAAGATTCTACCTCTGAATACCAGAATTGTAGTATGTACAAAAATGAAGTGCCTTAAACACCCGAGGACCAAGATTCATCTTCAACATCTTGCCAGCTGCCGTCAGAAACACCAAGGGATGCACGATGGAGAGATTTAAAGAGTTCGCTGGTTAAGAACCTCCAAGTGTACCAGACCAGCCAGTGTGTGGGGGCTACGTGGATCTGTGGGCGGCGGCTTCCAACAACACTGGTCGACTAACCACGCGATCCAGCAGCCTGGGCCCAGCCCGGGCCGGGGGAATAGAAGACCCTGAAGACTTCATCAAGAATCAATCAGGTAGTGGTGGTAGTGGTGGTGGTGGTAGCGGTAGTAGTAGTGGTACTACTCTACTTTTACGACTATTACTACTACTACTACTAGTAGAAGCAGTAGTAGTAGTGGTGCTGGTGACGGTGGTGGTGGTAGTGGCAGTGGTGATAATGATGATAATGGAGGTCATGGTGGTAGTTGTGGTAATGGTGGTGGTGGAGGTAATGGTGCTGGTGGTGGTAATGGTACTGGTGATAGTGATGGTACCGGAGGTGATGGTGGGAGTACTGGTAATGGCAGCGATGGTGGAAGTGATGGTGGTGGTTTTGGATGTGCTGGTAGTGTTGGTATTACTGGTGATAATGGTGGTAGTGATGATATTTGTGGTGACGTGTGTGGTGATGACAGAGATCGGTTTTGATGGTGACGGCGATTGCAGTGGTGACGGTGGTAATGGCGGTGACCAGAGTGGTGTTGGTGTGGCGGTGATGGAGGTACTGGTGGAAATGGTGGTGAGGATAGTAGTGGTGGCGGTGGTGGTTGTGATAGCGGCGATGGTGGTGGTGATTGTGGAGATGGTGGTGGAAGTGGTGATGCTGGACGTGGTGGTGACGATGCTGACGGTAGTGGTGGTGATGATGACGGTAGCGGTGTTGATAGTTAAGGTGACGGTGGTGGGGTAGTGGTGGTTACGATAGCTGTGGTGGAGTGGTTGTGGTGATGGCGGTGACAGAGTTGGCTGTGGTGAATGTGGTCGTGGTCGTGACGAAGACAGCGGTGTGGTGACGGTGGCAACGTTGATGGTGTTGGTAGTGAAGGTGACACTCGTGACTGTGGTGATGGTAATGGATATACGGTGGGTGATGGTGGTAATGGCGGAAAGGGTCGTGGTGGTAATGGAAGGGGGTGGGGTCGTGCTGGTGGTGGGTAGGGTCGTGGTGGTAGCACCGGTCGTAGTACTGTTGGAAGGGTCGTGGAACTAGTACTACTGGGAAAAGGAGTCGTGGTGGCAGTGGCAACGGTAACTTGCGGTGGTAGCGGTGACGGCAGTGGTGGTAGCGCTGGTGACGCTACTCCTAGTGGTGGTGGGTTCCCCTACAACAGAGGTGGTGGTGGCGGGAGCCGGAGCCCTACCACAGAGCCTGGCCTGAACACCATTCCCCTCACGCTACCGCTACCACAGCCCCGCCGTCCGTGACAACCCTCCCTCGCCCGGCCATCACACACACTGACACGCCGCTGTCACGAGAAATGACACAGACAGACAGACAATAAGAAGCAATATTAGTTTACTGGGAAATGGGTTTGGGGACGGAAAATGGGACTGTATGGGACCTTATGCAAGGGCCGGGGTAGGACACTGCGCACGTATTCAAATATCCATAATACAAGGATTAATACTAGTGCCATAAATATCATTATTCCCATCCTCTTTCCCGTTACAAAACGCCAATAAAATGCGCCTCTGCCGTGCCGTAAATGATTTCCATTGTAGAGAAACACTAATTTTGGTCTTGGCGCAATCCACATGCTGCCAAAAATAAAATAAGCGAAAAAAAATTTTTCGGCATCAGCGAGAGCTCGAGTCATGTAGCAGCGGCCGCGTCCGAACCCCTGCGCCCACGCTCCCGCTCAGGCTAGTTCCGCATACTCTCGCCATTCTTGCTTGTTTTCACCAATTCCAACACGCGAAAACAAATCAACGCTATAAAGAAATGCCACCGACGAAATGAAGGAGAATCAGAGGCACACGCTCTTGTGCGCTTCTAAGCCCAATCCAGTGCAAGCCATCGGACACAAGTTTCATTCATTCATTTTGCGAGTTGACTCCACGTCAGCCCGGGACTTACTCACGCTAACCGCCCCGCCTCCACACGGACCGCCGACTTCTGCAAAACTCAGCTCAACTAGCCCCGGCCGCCACTCTGCACACGCAAAACAAAAATTACAAAACAAACCCCCCTAAAAAAGGGAAAAAACCGCAGGAATTTACAATTTACATTTGCAAGTAGTACCCCCTTCCCCCTTCTCCCCCCTGAAAGAAAATGCAGGCCATCTCCGCCCCCATACGTCCCGTCTCCACTAACTCAGGCAAATTATACGCTATGGACCCCTCCCTCTGGGACGCACATTCCAATCCCCCTGTGATGTCACCCAGTTTTTGTTTCGGCCAACCAACTTTACGCCGAGGAAACTTGCACCGCTCCTACTGCTTGGACGGGGAGGGAGGGAGGGGGGGGGGCATCTCCCGCTGATAGTGTCAGCTTTACTCTAGGCTCTCCATCACCATGACCCCCTCCCCCCATCTCCTCCTCCCTCATCGCCAACGCTACCCTCCACCACCACCGCACCCTCTTCTCCATCGCTAACACTGCCCTCCACAACTAACACTACCATGACCCTCCCCTCTCCAACGCCAACACTTAAGCCCTCCCTCCACCACCGCGACCCTCACCACCAACGTCAACAGCGGCCCTCCACCACCATCACCAAGATACTCTTCTCCATCGCGACCACCACAGATGCAACCCCCAACACCACCACCACCACACTTCTCCCCCACACCACCACACACTGGCACTTTATAGTCCTACTTGCCATCCACTTACAAATACAATTGAAGAGAAAAATCTGCCGTCCTGTAACCCCAGGTAATCCTGCTTTCCTGTAACCCCAGGTAATCCCTCCGTCCTGTAACCCCAAATCAATCCTCCGTCCTATAACCCCACATTGATTCTGCCGTTCTGAAACCCCACCTAACCCTGCCGTCCTGTAATCCGGCTAATCCTTGTGTTCTGTAATTCCCAGCTAATCCTCGTGTTTTGTAATCCAGCCCGAGGGATTACCACGAGCGAGGGGCAACTTGAGCCAGGGCGGGCGAGGGGCGGCCAACCCCGGCCTCCACTTGCAGGTTCCTTCCGTCCACCACAGGATAACGATGGGCCACACTGGCCACTACCCACCCGGTGGAGGTCACGGCTGGGTCAAGTGGGCCACTTTCCGGTGGAGGTCTCGGGTGGGCCAAGTGGGCCACTCTCCACCGGGGGTTATGGATGGGGCCAGATCTTTGCCGCTTCCTCTGGTGGAGGCCATGGGCCAAGTTGGCCACTTTGTGGCCGCCCCAAGGTGGAAAAAAAAAAAAAAGAGGAGGAGTCAAGTCCTCTAGCCAGACAAAAACATAATCCCACAATATTACTGCCACTTGCCGGGGGTAAATGGGAACACCCCCCCCCCTTCCTCCTCTGGCACCAGAGGGTAATGAATTAGCTGCAGTGCCACTCTCACTCACTCACTCACTCACTCTTTCTTACTCTCGCCTCTCTCACTCTCGACCTCAGCGGCTGGGGGAAACTTCGACTGACGGAGGCAAAGGCAGCGGAGGACCAGCTGAGTGTTATTGTCTTTACCCCCGTCAGGTGGTGAGTTCAGGCCGCCCTGAGGGACAGGAGAAGTTGGTACACTCGCTCACACATAGCCACACACACACACACACACACACACCCATGTACCCTCCCGCCCACACACCGTCCTATCTACATACTCGCCCACCCACACACCCGGCCACACACACACACACTCACACAACACAAATGCAGCCCCTCCCATACATACGCACACAAGCCCCGCAACACAACACAAAAGGCAACACAAACCACATGCGCGCTCGCGCGCCCCCTGTGACTAAATCAGGGACAGTAGGGGGTTGTGGGGAAAGGGATGGAGGAAGTGGGGGGGGGTCGTGAAGCTAGTGGGGTCGTGAAAGGTAGTGTAGCTTGGGAGACAAGGTCGTGTGTGGGGCCGGGCTGAGTAATGCTACAGACACTTCCCCCCCCCCCCCTTCGCCCCGCCCCGCCCCTACACATCTCCAACACACCAACACTACAACTATCACTGCCCCGCCTCGCCTTCCTCCCCCCCTCCATTACCCCCACCCACGCCCCTACACGTCCCCATCATTGCACCATGAACGCTGGTCCGCTTGCCTTCCTCCCCACTCACTCTACTCACGGGGTACCCACCACTCACGGCTCACTCACTCTGCTCACACTGTGCCCACTCCCTCCCTCCCTCCCTCACTGTCGTCACAGTCATTCATCATTCACTGTTGCCTCTCTTCTTCACTGCGCTGGAGTATCGACTTTTGGTGCTCTCTCTCTTGACAAATATACCACTCTCTCTCCCTCTCTCCCTCCCTCTCCCTCTCTCATCTGTAATGACCTATCTGTAATGTACGGGGAGGGAATTCTACACTCGTGGGGCCCCATCTCTTGAATCTCGTGTGTGTGTGTGTGTGTGTAATTACCTATTTGTACTGTAAGGGAAGGGAGTCTTACCCGCTCGTGGGGTCCCTCATCTCTTGAATTCTCCCTAACATTATACAGCTTAATAAACTTCTGCATACTGTCCGCACTCACAGTCTCATCATTCACTTTAGTCCCAGCATCCTCACACTTATACTTTAAAGTAATTGCCGACATCTTTTCCAGAAAGTGTCTCACTTAATTTCATGTTCTGACCTCTGGTTGTTCTGCCGCTGCATCTTTCAAAGAACTGTTTACTGTTAATATCACAAAAAAAGGTTTAAACCCTTAAAAGGCTGTAATCTGGTCACCCCTTACCCTTTTTCCCCCTACAAGGAGGACAAATATAAGGCCTTTAACCTTTCTCTGTAAGTCACCCTTCTTATTTCTGATACCATCTTTGTTGACCTCCTTCGGACCTTTCCTATTAGTTCTTTGTGCTTCTTTAAGTGCGGTGACCAAACTTGAGAAGAATATTCTTGTTTGCCTAATGTAGAATGTGAACAGCTAGACATATACTTTCAGTCCCTGCCATCACTGACATGCTTTGTCTAAATGCGACTGGATAAATAAGAATAGGATAAAAAAAATGTTGAATTATTCCAGGTCCATATACTTGAACGCTATTCTAATATATGCCTACGGGCGACTGTCTCCTTTCTTGTTCTTAGGTGGCATTCTGGTGACACGCTGGGGACGATATCTACTCCACCAGGCGTCTCTCACATGTAGATCTCTGCAGCTTCTTCCCTGCTAGACAATATTTATATCGAGACCTTCTAACGCTGCGTCGCATATTCCTTACTTTACGTTTATTCAAGGTGAATTTCATCAACATCGCATCTGGACCAGCTTTGGAGTTTGTATGGGTTCCCCCTTTCGGTTGATGCAATCCTCTTCTCTTTCCATTTCCCTCATGATCTAGGCATCATCTGCAAACATATTCAAGTAGGAGTCAAGTACTTCTGGCAAGTCCTCACCCCATCTCAAGAAAGTTTCTCCGACAAACATCCTTTGTTCCTCTTCTCTAAGATAACCCATCCACCCAGGCAGTCTCCGCCTTTATTTCTGCCTGACGAGCCAGCTTCTTTACCAGGCCAGATACAGACAATCCACCCACCCTTCTCTTCTGTCTGAAACGGAGCTCACTCTCCAGTAGAAATCTGAGAGGTTCATAAAGCATGACTTCCTCTCCTCTCCCTGAGAGAGCGTTGTCTCTCACTTACTCTGAAACCTCTGTATATTGTATATTGCACGTGTTTTTTTCCTCCCTTTATAATAGTTGCATCTATGCCCAAATGAACCTTGATATACGATGTTAATTTGCTTTGCATTATACCAGTGCCATTCCTCCTGTCCACTGGTCACCCTCCTATGTCCATGTACTGTACCCACTGCACGCTCTGTTCTTGCCTCCACCTACCCTTAACCCACGCTATTATTCAAATGCTTTGCCTGTGTATAATTAAACAAACAGACAAATTTAAAAGAAGTAATTAGGTAGTTTCTTCTCAGCAGGAAGTCATCCATTTGCCTCCTGATTATTTTTCTCAGTACCTTTACAGACCACACTCGTCAGGGGGACGGGTCTGTAGTTCAGCGCCTCCTGCCGGTCTTATTGATTGGTATGACGTTCGCCCTCCTCCACTCCCTTAGTACTTTACCCTTTCCGGCAGCGACATCGTAAACAAGATTTTCAGCGGTTGGTCAAATGTGTCTGCACACATCTTCACCTTATATGGAGATACTCATCTCCTGTGTGAGCCTTCAATGGGTCAAGACCCTTCAGCATTCTGTCCTCTCTACACATTTCAATGCATTCCGACACCTCCTCCACATTACATCCCACTGGCGCTGTGGCTATAGAGTCTTCTCCCACTGTGAAAACACTTCTGTAACTGCCTCTCAGTTCCACGTACATCTTTGCATCATCCTCTGCAAGTCTTCCCTGTGAATCCTTTAGCCTGATTGGCTGCTCTGAAATTGAAAATTTGGTCCCGATGAATTTAAGGAAAAGGTTTGGATCACCCATTCCCTACATTGTCTGTCCCAAATATTCTTTTCATTTCCCCATTTCACTATTCTCAACCTTATCACTTACAGATGCTCGCTGGCTGGGGCGCCACAGCAGATGGCCAAGTTCCCTACACTTCTTGATATCTTGTACCGAACTACTACTCCCTCTCTCTCAACCTTCCCTCAGTATTTGAGGCTAAAGGTACCTTTGAGGTACCTATGTTCGTACACCTTCATTGAAAATTTGACAGAACATTACCCCACAATGCCTTGGGTCCTGGTTACTGAATTCCACTTCCTAATTCATATTACCACAGGCACTGTTAACCTCTGTGTAGATTCCATTATCGTATCTTCTCCACGAGTCTGGTTTCATTACCGATCTTTCCAAGTCCTCATTGACCACAAAATCAAAGAAGTGATACATGAACAGTTTTTCCCAACCGGCGTACCATATACGATATTCTAGGTCCCATGCTACTCTGTGTGAGGCTATCTAGTAATGATGGCGTATCACTCACTCTGGTCCGAGTGTGTTCGGTGACGCGCTGGTACCGGTCATTTTCTTGAACACATTCTGAAGACCTTGTGTCCCCAGGATTCTTTGTCTCCTTGAGACGTCAAAGTACCCGACTCCGTCACTCTATAACCGGAATTCGTCAATATTAGTGCATCATCATCTCTGAGGAGTGTGCTTCACTTCCCTTACGTAGCATTCTGATCTGTTTCAGTTCTCTAATATTCTTCAGAGGACTGTATATCATCAACACCACTATGCACTTCTTTCCTAAAGATACGCTTCCTATTAAGTACCGTCTGAACGGGTCAGCTTCCAGTATTTCCTGAAACGTAAGGTCGTCTCTCATCAAGAGCCAATCCTCCTCCTCTTTGTCCCTTCCTTCCTTGTTATCATGTACCCCTCTGGACAAAGCAGGTGAGATATTTCTTTTTCTAAGTTTCGTCTTCATAATTCCAAGAATACTCGAAGGATTTTCCCCGTATTCGACCTCTGAATTCCAGCTCTTTACCGTTTGGTAATAGTTCAATTGCATTTGTATACATTACCTTCAGTCTGACATTTCCCTCGTCAAACATTCCTGAACTCTCATCGGAACTGGCAGGGCTGTTCCTCCTCCTGCCTCATTGGAAGTCTCCATTTTTTTTTTTTTTTTTAACCTTCTGAACGTATTCCATGCTCGTCTCTCTTCCCTTGGTCTTTCAACTCTGATGAGGACCCTAACGAATTCCTCCAGTTTCTTAAAGTACCTCAAGTGCCTCCTGGATTTATAACTCCAAACTTAACCATTATTCGTCGTCCCCATCTGTCTTGGCCTCTTCTCCTCATTTCTTTTATCAGAGAAACTGCGTCTGGTATGTCCGTAGCCTCTATTAATCTTTTGATCAGCATTCCACTGTTCTCCACCTTTTCCTTCATGTCTGGAATATCATCTTCCAGTCGAAATGTCATCAATGATGTTGCGTCTATCAACCTCCTGCTTCACCAACCTGGTGATACTCGTTTGTCGACAAAGGCTTTACTGTGGATCTATCTAAAGTCTTCTTTTTTCTGCCAGTAAGCACTGATTTGATTTGATTTGTGCCGGAACTCCGGCAAGTTTATTGTGCACCCCATCCTGTGAGCGGTAGCGCAGAGGGATTACAGGGGTCACAAAGGGTCTTAGTCAGACCCCAGTGGGCTGATATTACATGCATTACATAGTTACATAGTTTCATATGGTAAGTTCTACTTACTAGATGCAAAAAGTGGATATAGACTTAAAATTTCAGGTATAATATTATTAACAATAAGGTGTCGTGACATTTCTTGCAGGGTTTGTTTAGATCTATTGCTAAACGGCTCTATTTCTTCACATTCTAAGACATTGTGATATCACTATATTGTTGAACAATGTTCCTGCCAGCCGTTTTCCTTATGAGTTGCATGGATCTCCCTTAAGATGTCAAGTCTTTCATGTATTTCTTTGTACTGATTTAGAACAACGTTTCTTATATTTTCATTTTCAACAACTGCGGGATGACTTAATAAGCACCGATCCTGGATACTCCACCTTCTTAAAACCTCCGCCTGCAAGACCATACGCCTCCCTGACTATTCTGTCGCTCTGTCTCTAACAGCAAGTACTGCTTTCCCTACTGCTTCTCTCAGTAATTCCATGTGTACCTAGGTTCAAATGTCACCAAGTCTCTGCTCCACTGCGTCAGTCGTTATACCTTGTTTATAATTATCACTGGCCTTTACGTTACGGGCATTGCCTCTGGTCAATCCTAAGGACATCTGGAGATGTCCCTTCTGACCCTTTCCTCTGATGCTTTTCATACGTGAAGTCTTCATTCCTGCGGGTTCAATCCTTCCCAGGCCCCTTAAGCGATTCGATTCTGTATTCACGGCCACTGGTTACATATTTCCTAATTCCTTGATTTCCTCTCCCGTCTGACGACACTCTTCATGATCTGATTCCTCATTTCCTTATTTCCTCCGCCAAATGTGTAAACTTCCGATCATGTTTCTCAATAATGTCCTCAGCCTTTTTGGAGTCTCGTGTTTCATCCACTATTTCCCCGCTGATCCTTCCTCCCGTAATTTCTTCTCCAACCACCCAAAGCCCCAAGTGATCCTCTGTCCCCTAGCCTCCTCCTCGTGGATCTCGTCACCACAGCGCGTGGTCACGGTGTCTCTTCTTGTCTAAATTCATTTCTGCTTCAAAAAAAAAACCTGTTTCAAAGTTTCTTGCCTGTCTTGGCTCTGGGTTTACAAGCATACCAAATCAGGCTTCAGTGTTTAGATTCGGTCTCAGGCGAGGAGTATCTTCACCAGACACTTTACAAGCCCGTTCACTTTATGTAAGCATCTTTAAAGACGCCAACCACGTGCTTATGGAATACAAATAAAAATTCTTTCCACAACTTTTTTTTTCATCTGTTGGCAGGCATATCGGCTGGCAGAGTTGACAGTTGGTAATAATTCTTTTTCAGTCTATTACACGCCCTAACAGATTTTCTTCTATTAAAGTTCTTTACTCACTTTATGCAAGGTGACTCACATTATCTTCTGGTTATATTCCTAACATCAATGATCATTCATCTTATCTCTCTGAGCCTGGCAAAGCTCCTCACACACTCGATCCGAATTATCTGGTCTTCTAACACCCACACCTCTCTCACTCCTCATTCCGCCACAATTATTTTTTTTTCTTTTCAGATAATCTTCGACTTGGAAGCTTCCCTACAATCTCGTCCCTCCCCTAACTAGTCAAAAAAGAGCCAGAGGTGGGAGGCGTTTCTGTCTGTTGCTACCGCTGCTGCACTCCGCTACTGATGTGTGTGTTTGTGGGAAACAGAGATACAGACAAGTCACAGGCGCCCCTCTCCTCCTAAACCGCCCCCTTCCCTTACGAGCACCTGGCCAAAGGGGGGTTAAGGGTTATCGTGAAATCCAAACTAATGAGCGAAACCTGTAAATATCTGATCACAGTCAGGAAGAGCGAGAGGAGCAGAGCTGGGTAGGAGATGGAAATCCAACTTCGCTTCCTTTCAACACTGAAGGCATCATCTCAATCACAGCCTATGTCACTGACTGGGGTCTAGATCGTCAAATCGATATATATATATATATATATATATATATATATATATATATATATATATA
>JAYMFT010363596.1:0-22586 GCA_038088735.1 Panulirus argus
GGGGAGGGAGGTCTACACAGGTCGGGTAGTGGGAAAGGAGGTCTACATAGGTCGGGTGGTGGGGAAGGAGGTCTACAAATGTTGGGTGGTGGGGAGGGAAGTCTACATAGGTCGGGTGGTGGGGAGGGAGGTCTACACAGGTCGGGTAGTGGGAAAGGAGGTCTACATAGGTCGGGTGGTGGGGAAGGAGGTCTACACATGTCGGGTGGTGGGGAAGGAGGTCTACACAGGTTGGGGGTGGGGAAGGAGGTCTATACAGGTCGGGTGGTGGGAAAGGGGGTCTACACAGGTCGGGTGGTGGGAAAGGAGGTCTACACAGGTCGGGTGGTGGGAAAGGAGGTCTACACAGGTCGGGTGGTGGGAAAGGGGGTCTACACAGGTCGGGTGGTGAGCTAAAAGAGCAGGGTGTGCGGGTCCTCACCTCTACAGCACTCCAGGCCCGAGTCTGTCTGGGGGTCCTCTTGCGACATGCCATCCTGGGGTGAGTCCTGGGGCAGGGAGTCCTTTGGTGAGACCTCCTGGGAGGATGGGTCCTTGGGTGAGGCCTCCTGGGATGAGGAGTCCTTGGATGAGGAATCCTGGGACATGGAGTCCTTCGGTGAGGAATCCTGAGAAGTGGAGTCCTTAGGTGAGGAATCCTGGGATGTGGAGTCCTTCGGTGAGGAATCCTGGGACGTGGAGTCCTTGGGTGAGGACTCTTGGGACGTGGAGTCCTTGGGTGAGGTTTCCTGTGACGAGGAGTCCTTCTGTGAGGAATCCAGGAGGGTGAGGTCCCTGGGAGAGGCATCATGGAGTGAGGAACTCTGGCATGGACGTTTAGGGCCGTGGAGCTTGGCGTTACCTCGGCCAGCGTCCTCCTCGCGGACGCTCCAGTATTCGTCGTCGTCGGTGCGACAGACTCCTTGAGTACTGTGGTAGACTTCCGCTTCGTGCGGCAGGCTAGCAGACCTGCTCAGGAGGTCATGGACGGCCCTGTCGTGAGTATGGTCCACGTAAGGGAGGCTGGCTGCTCGCGCCGGCTCGCACACAGCCATGGCCGAGGTGACCGGCTCGTCGAAGGTGAACACGAGAGGCTGGGAGAAGTTGATGCTGTGGGAGCGACAGGCGGCGCAGTTGGGCATTGGGCAGACGGCACTCGGGGAGGCAATCACTGACTCTTGGCTGGCCTGGGGGTCCGCACGCGGCGCCGGCGGGAACCTCTCGCTCACACGACGACGCACCTCTGCTAGCTCCGAGTCCACGCTCGAGGTCGAGTCCGAGTCACTGGTACCCACGGGATGGTCGAGACAATCCTTAGCCAAGGATACTGGCTCCTGCTCTGTCGTGCACTCGATAGGTTGGTCAGCCGGAGCCTGTTGAGGTAATTCCTCCACTCTCGTCTGGCCATTTTCCTGATCTGTAGTGTGCTGCTGTGTCTGGACCTGCGGCTCTGGAGCAACGCTGGAGGCTGGGCACGGAGCCTCGGCCTCGGCCGAAAATGAGGGTTCCTGTGCATCCACTACGCTCAAGATGGTGTCCAACAATTCGCTGTAGAAGTCGGTGTCGTCCTTACCGTTACATCCTTGCTCTGGGGTCGGCGTGGAGCTCTCCTTCTCAAAACTCACATAACTGGTTTCCCCCGTCTCCTGCTCGCTGCTGATGGTGGCTTCGTCCCCAGTGTAGTACGTGTCGGACGGTGACACTGTGGTGGCACAGTCCGCTACCGGATTTGACACCAGGCTGCTGCTGTTCTGCTCGGACACAGGGGCTTGGGTTCTCTCGGATTCCTGCTCTGCCTCCTTTACCGCGTCCTTCGGCTCCGTGTGGCCGGACTTTACAGTAAGGTCCTTTGATGAGTCCTTTAGAACTGACAGGCTTTCAACAGGTGGGTCTCTAGCCATCGACGAAGATGACTCAGAACGGAGGACTGCTGTCACGTCCGAGGTTGAGTAAGACGTTTTGTAGGGATACCGCGTCCTGGCCTGCTGACGCCGGGAGAGGCTCCCATGGACAACATAGGGAACGCTGTCGCTAAAGACAGCATCGTCGGCGTCACGGCCGCGTTGGGCGGCGTCGCCGCGAGAACCATTAGCATGGTCTGAGGATGCCGCAGACAGATCTAACGTGGACGTTGTGTTGCTGGAGATACAAGGGGCGCAGCTCTGTAGGATCCTGTCAATTCTGCTGCTCCTGCTGGTGCCGCTACTGGCGCTGATAGAACTGTGACATCGCCTGTCCACTTCACTCGACTCCACCTTCGTGGCCGGCTCCGAAGTGTGACTCACTTGTTTCACCGCAACGCCGGAACCTTTCTCTGCCTCACTGACGACCCTCTGAGGCACTGGGCTTTTCTTCGAGACGCCGCCACTGATGGAGTAGGACCTCCTCCGCTCTCCCGGGAGCTCGTTGTCGAAGTAGTGAAGTTTCTGCAAGCGAACTCCAGTGATGTCAGATTTCTGCTTCTTCAGTATACCAACCCTGGCTGTCTTCTGCTTCATGTAGTTCGACTTCTGCTTTTCAGTCCTGCTCTCGGACTCGGGCTGCTGTCGTCTTCTTAAAGAAGACTTTTCGTAAGTTAATCGTTTGGGGATTGACAAGTCTCCTGCGGACTGGCTGGTCGGCATCGGTGGGTCCTTCACATCTCCAGGGTCTTCTCTGTTCGAGAGACCCTTTCCTGGTGTAATCTCTTTCGCCGCCACGTCCTCTTGAACCTGCTGTGGCTCCTTGACTCCTCCGGCAATGATGCTGGGAGTAGGTGTGGTTCCAGCCACCGCAGCGGCCTGCAGGTTCTCGTAGATGTGCACGACTTTGGGTACAAGTTTCCTGAGTTCGGCGGCGCTGAGGGAGTGCTCCTCCTCCGCCTCTGCTTGCTGTGAGGCGACCTTCAGATCCCCAATACTCCGGCGGAACATAACTTGAGGCACATTTTCGTAAATATGTGTCTCCATTAATGAAGCGTCAACCACAGACAACTTTCCCTTGACAGCTTCCGTCGTGAGTATGGTGCACTCTTTTCCGAGAGACTCCAGCGGCTGTGTAGGTTGGTTCGCTGCTCCTGCTTCTGACGACTCGTCTGTCTGATCACCAGGTTTTTGATCTGTCTTGGAAACATGGGAATGATCTTTTCTCAGGTCTTGGTTGTCTGTAGTGCCTCCCTCGTGAAGAGCCTGCTGACTCTGAGAGCTGGAGGCAACCGTAGGCCCTGTTACACTGTCTTTAGAATCCTTCTTCTTGAGGACGCCCACGATGCGGCAGGGCGAGGCCCCAGCCCTCGGAGGCGGCGGGATGTCGATGGCGCTGGTGATCTCCACAGTGCTCAGGCTGGAAAGCCGGATGTTCTCCACACTGCGGCTCTTCATGCGGATCCTGCCGTACACGCCACGGGCGAAGATCTCGCTCACCGTCGACGACCTACTGATGCTCGAGGCCGCAGCAACCAACGTGTCTGGGTGGAAGTCACCCTCCGTCTGACTCCTCTGCAAGGAAGGCGGTGAAGGCAGCTTGGCAAGCTTCTCCTGTGAGTCAGGTCCGTCCTCGTCTGCCTGGGAGAAGTTCCCCTCGGATATGGTCTTGGTGAGTCGTCTATGGCCTGACATCAACCTTCGAGTTGTCGCTTTACGATCCCTCTCATCACTCATATCACCTTGCTGCTCCCGGCTTTCAGAGGGAACATCTGTACTGGTGTCCGCGGTACTCTTCAGCTCCCTGCCATCACTACTGTGCTCCTGCTTTCCACACACTTCCCTGCCGTCGTCACTGGCTACAACAGGAGCTTCTGATGACTGTACGGCGCCAGGTAACAGGAGCGAGTCACTCCGCATGCTGACGTTATCGCCGTCGGTACTGCTCTCCGGCCAGACACTTCCTGTGCCGGTGTCGTCAGGTGTTCCCCGGTCCCCACCTGCATTACTAACATCCTCGCAAACTTTCTTACGCAAGTCTTCGTCCTTACCGGAGGTTCCCTCTGTCTCCTCTCCAGTCAGAGTGTCGGTGCTGCCGGCATCGCTACCTGTGACAATAATCGACCTCCTTATTTCTGGAGCGCTATTGTTTCCTTTGTCCCTAACCTCAACGTTACTCTTAACAAGGGTCAGCTGGACAGTGAGGGACTCCTTAGCATATTTTTTCACTTCCTTCATTTCAGACGCGTCTGTTACAAGGCTTGTTAAACTGGCCTCCCTTTGCCTTAATTCGCTATCATGTTCAGTCTCGTTGCCGCGAGGAGTCAGTTCTATTGCCGCGGTCTGTACCGAAGTCTTCCCCTCGTCGTCATCTGCGGCGAGCGATGCCTCTGTCTCTCCTAACGGTGCCTCGATCGCCTGGGTTCGCGAAGCTCCGAGTTCGGCCTCTGCTAGGAACTGGTCAGTCCCGGGATCTGTGAGGGTGGAGTCGGAGCTGCGGTCTGCGAGGGCGGGGTCAGTGATGGCTTCTACGAGGCCAAGGTCAGTGCTGGTGTCCACGAGGCCGAGGTCAGTGTTTGTATCTTCGAAGCTGAGGTCAATGCTGGGGATGTGATCGATGCTGCTGTCTACGAGGCTGGGGTCAGTGCGTGTATCTACGAGATCGGGGTCAGCACTTGTTCCTCCAAGGCCGGGGTCAGTACTGGTACCTACAAGGCCGTGGTCAGTACTGGTACCTACAGGGCCGGGATCAGTACTAGTACCTACAAGGCTGGGGTCAGTGGTGACATCTACTTGTGTGTGATCGATGCTGGGGTCTGTGAGGACACGGTCAGTCTGAAGGTCTGTATGGAGAGTATCAGCAGAGAGGTCTACCAAGATATCATCAGTGCTATGGTCTGTGAGGACGTGATCAATGCTGGGGTCTACAAAGCCAGGGTCAGCACTGGGGTCTGTAGGTGGATGATCGGTGATGGGCAGTGTGAGGCGGTCAGCGTCGGAGACAGTGAGTTCGGCGAGGGAGGACGTGTCCTGAGGGTCCAGCCTCAACCTGCTCTCAGTGACGCACTCTCTGGAGGACCAACTCGTAACCTCACCTGGAAGATCACCTTGCATGTTCGTCTCCCGAGAGCCACTCAGCGCGGCCGGCCCTATCCCTGGACGGGGACTGGATCTTGCATCCCTCACGACGGCAATTCTACCCGTCGCAAGCTGACCCTCCCCAATTTTCTCCAGACACTCCACTACCGAATCATCCATCTTCTCGTCTTCTTCCGACATGGATTTCTGTGCCAAAATGGCATCTTTAACAGGGGGTAATTTATCTTCCTCTGTTTCAAAAGACTGCGATACTCCCTGTGGCTCAAGCTGGTTCCTGTCCCTCTCCCGGTCTCCTCTAGTCTCCTCGTGTTCTGTCTCATCAGACTGACTCTCTGCAAGAGACAGTCTCAGCCCGGTACAGATCTTCTCCCTGGCCTGCTCATCCAGCCTGGCGGCGGCCACGTCGACCTGCTTCTCGTGGCGTGTGCTGCTGCCCTTCAGTGAGCGGATCTTTTCAATCATCATACCATCATCCTGCTTGAAGCGGGCAATCATCTCGTCTCGTCGGTCGGTCGAACTACTGGGGCTTTCCCTGGAAGACCTAGGCGCTTCAGGAACACAGTTCTCTCTAGTTTTCTCCACCATCCTCACCTCGGCCTCCGTCTTCTCACTTTTCGTCTTCCAATCTCGGGTGACGTGCTGGGTGGCGACATACCTCTCCTCCCCTCCTGTCTTGGGATCCATGACACCGTTGCTCCTCGAGTTACCATCATCAGGTATCACTCCCACGGCCCCAGCCTGATCACTCGGACCCTCTGGCTGGTTGGCGCGGCCGTAGGAGGCCGCTGTCGTCACTGGGGACTCTACCTGTCCCTCCTCTTCTCCTCCCAGATCAACGCTCTGACCACGCCTCCCCACACTAGGCTCAGATTCTACCATGTCCTCACTCCCCCAAGTCTTGTCCTTCCATCCTGTAGGAAAACCACAAAACACAGAGGAATCTTCTGTTTTGTTCAGCATTTCAATGTCTTGAGCGACATTTTCAGACTCTGATTTTACGGAATCCTCTTTCTTATCCTGTAACACTTCTTCGCTGGCGTCATCTTTCTTAACTCTTAAATCTACAGACGTGGAACTTTTCTTCAGTTCGAACGAGTTTTCAAAGTGCCTCGTCTCCTCAGCTCCACTTCTGTTGTCTCTCGGGCGCATAGTCTTCTCAAGATAAGGTTGGAGTGACGACTTTCTTGTGCTAGTTCTCGAGCTTCCTCTGAAATGCTCTGGGATCACTTTCTCATTGCGTGCGATCTCCCGAGGCCTCTGCTGCTGGGATTCGAAGAACTGGATGATCTCGGAGTCAAGTTTACCGCTTATTTTTGAAGCCATGTAAACATACCGTTGCTGGCGGTGGTCCTGCGAGGCCTTCTTTTCCATGAAGGTGTCGAAGCTTTGAAGTGGGTCGGATGTCTGTCGCTGCAGACTCATGAGAGGTTCAACAGACTCCGACGCTGGTGTTTCACTCCCCTCCGTGGCTTCCCTAAGATCTTCACCTTCTGACGACTGGCTCTTCCCGCCGTCATCAAAAGGACCAGCCACGTTCTCTGTCTGTGGAGTTCCCTCTACAGTCAGGTAATCCATCTTCGACTCTGGAAAATCTATTTCGACACCGCTCCAGGCGGTCGCCTCCTCACTTGGCGTCCCTGTTTCCCGCATTTTCCTGAGTGACTCTGGAGAGTGTCCGTTCACAACAATTTTCACCTCAGCCACTCCCGCTGTGATTTCAAAATCGTTTTCCTCTCTCGCAGGCAACACATCCGAGAGAGAGGTCATCCCCGTCATGTCTTGATGGTCTGGGCTCGTGTGGTGTTGATCCGGGCCCGGGGACAACCGAGGGGACCTCCGTCCCTGAATCACCACAGGCTTCACGATCCTTGGGGACCCCAGCTTCGGAGACCTCGCCGTCGGGGATGTTCTAGGAGAACCTCCCGACTTTGGCGAGTCCAACTTCGGCGAAAGTCTTTTCGTCGCCATTTTTGGAGAAACTGCGCGTGGAGGGCCGAGCCTAGGGGAGCCTAACTGGGGAGAAGCTCTAGGAGAGACCTGCCGTCGGGGTATTACGGGAGATTGTCTCGGCGACACTTCTCTGGCGAGGCCGCCCACTGACCTCCCTCGCTGGGGCTGCGGGGAGCGGCACGGCCGCTCAATCTTCGAGGCTGACCGGAGTCTGCTCTCACTCGAGCCTCTCACGGCCTCTGTCCTCCTCGATTCAGTGGATGACTTCAAGTACTTCTCCCTGGGCCCACCGCCTCTCTTGCTATCGCCCTTTGATCCCCTGTCCGAGCTGTGCTTCGTGAAAGGCCGCTGGAACTCTCTTGCCGCTACGGCGCCATTACCCGGGGCGACCTCGCTATCCGTGGGGGGGCTGTCGTTACCACTGGTGGTTCGCTTGTCTGACGCTTCAGGATTCCTGCCGTCCGCAGCCTGACCATTCGTCTCTCGCTTCTTCCTGGACAATTTACCTGATCCCGAGTAGTCCATACCGCGACCACCCCTTCTGCTGCTCTTCCTCGGAACGCCTTTGGTCACCCCCCTCAGCGTCTCCTCCTGCGTTTGGCTTGTTCTCTTGTCCTCATGTGTCCCCAGCTGCGAAAGTCCTTCGTTTTTCTCAGACTTGGTCTTGGAGAGCTTGGAACTGTCGAAGATAAGTGTGCGATCCTTCTGGGGCACGTCCAGTCGGCTAATGTTGTTCTGGCGTTTCTTGGCCTGCGCGGACGTCATGTTGAACTTTTTGGACACGACCAACTCCTGCACCACCCTGGCTAGCTGAGGTGAGGTCCAAGGTCCTTCAAGGTTCTCCAAATCACCATCCTCTGAGGATGAGTTGGACACACTCGTTTTAAGCTCGCCACTAAACCGCGTTCTTATCGACACATTAATTTCTCTATTATTTGTTCCATGCGATCCATCAGCATCCTCCTCCCTCCACCTCAGAGGCTTATTCCTGTTCTCTCTGTTTTCATTTGCGGCATTATCAAGGATCTCGGGAGTAGAGTCTACGCCATTTGGAGTGGCGGGCGCTTTTCCAGGGCTGCTTTGGGTCTGTGTAGTTCTAGCGATGTCATCAGCCAAAAGAACAGACGAGTGCACGCTATCTTGGGTGAATATGACAGCCGAAGCCTCGTACACCTTACTGTATGAAGGGCTATGTGTTGTCTGCTCCTCGGCACGAGACGCCTCCTGTGCCGCACTGTTGATATCCTTGCGTTCCTCCGCCACAAGTCCAGCGGTACTACTGTCCCTCACTACAACTGTATTATCATCTTCCACTTCCTCTTTGTCTTTAGTATTATCATCCTTTCCATCGGATGAACCCCTTACAGGATCACCAGTGTCATCCACAACCTCTCGTAATCCATCTGAAGTTTGTTTACTTTCGTCCCCAAGCTGAGGGAGGCGGGCAGCGCGGCTGCTCAACACCCTGACGCGACCGGTCTCGGCGGAATACTGGTGCTGCCCCCCACCCTCCACCGTTTTAGGATCACGCGAGTCAGGTTTCCGAGCCTCTCCAGCCACGACCGTAGATGGAGTGATAGAACCACAACCCGGGGGTTCCTCGGGGACCTGGAGCACGACAGGTGATGCTCGACTATCTATCTCTACGCTGTCAACATGTACGGTCTCGGAAGTTGGTGGGACAAGTACTTGATCTGTAACTGACCTACGTGTCAGAGACAGCTCGCCTCTACTTTCTTTAGTTTCATTTGTGATGGAACGTCCCTCACGTATCTGCTGCGGGCGCGAAGCACCTATGTCTGCCAGCCACAGATGGGAAGTTACGACGGTGGGTACTTCTGGTACGTCTTCTGTCATTTTCCTCGTGTCTTCCAACACCTCCACTGACCGACGGAAGCGTCTAGTTGGACTAGAGAAATTTGGAGACACTTGGACTGGCTGCGATTTTTGGAAAGCCTCATAAAACTCAATAGACGAGGAGATCGACCCTCCTGCGTCGCTCTCGGTGGCAGGTGGCGGGGAACGTTCAGGTGTCGGAATCTTTGACTTTGAGAAAGATAAAGAGATGTCGGTACCATGTGACCCAACTTGGATTGGAGGATCTGGCTCAGGACGTACTCTCCGTTCGGCGTCTTCGTCATGATCCCTATAAAAAGGTGGCTTGGTCCATCCCACTGGGCTACTTTTATCTTTATATTTCTTCGACATTGAAAATCTAGTCCTCGGTTTCAGGCTCCGTAAGTCTCTCAGGCACTTGTTCTTCCTGGAGCGACTGTCCTGCACCTCCTTCATGATCTGTTTGGCTACGTCCGAGAACTGAGCCACCATCGTCTGCTTCTTAGGTAGCGTGTCCCAGGACGTCTCCAGCCGCGTAGTCCGGCCTTCAGACGTACCGCCGCTGTCCAGCCTATGCTTCTCCACGTAACTTTTATCCTTATCACAAAGGTCTTCACGGGTCTTTTGTACATCAAACTGTATTCTTGTATCGTCTTCTGGTTCATGTAGAGTGTCAGCGTCTAACTGGCCCCTTGCCGCGGAAAGAAGGCTGTTGTCAGCAAGACTGGGCTCGAAGCTCGCCTGCATGTCTCTAATAAGTCCATCACCGCCGCCAAAGTCATCACGTTTCTCATCATCTTTGTTTTCGATGTTCGCGTTCTTATCATGTGTGCCGTCATCAACCGCCCCTCCGCCAGGCTGTCCAGCTTCAGCCCAATCCAGGAAGGTGGGAAGATCTCCTGTGTCTTGGCCGAGTCTCTCTTTCTCTTTTGGTTGAGACACCTCGCCAACAGCTGCTTTCATCATCAGCTCAAGATTTTCCTTTGACGCCGCCTCAACGTCCTCGCAGTATCTGTGGAAACCATCCACAGTGAAGCCCTCTGCTCTTCGTAAAGGTTCGTCTTTTCGTAAGAACACTCTCCTGGTACCAAAATATCCTCCTCTCGGTCTAGCTTCTGTCTGTACATGGTTTTCATGCGTCTCCTGACGGTTCCTCTCGCCAATATCCTTTTCTTCTGTGTCACATTTCTCGTTTTCCGTTAACTTATCAACCCGCCTCTCATTATCACCCCCATCTCTCTGCCCGTCTTCAGCAACATCTCCACCTAACGCCTCTGTCGCTGGAGCCTTTTCTTCATTTTCTTTCCTCAGGAAATGTTTCGGATCCTTGGCTCCCTGTCCGTCTTCCTCAGCATCTTCCTTGCGGTATTGGTCATCGCTTTCTTCATAGACTGTCGTCGGTCTGATCTCCACTTCCCTTCCTTTGTTGGCTTCCTCATCCACACCACTCGCCGCTTCACTCACACCACCTTGAGCATCTTTCCCCACGGACACATCTTCATTCTCTGTTCCTTTACTGAGACCATAACCGAGATACGCGGTACCAGGTGGCAGCCTCCATGACAGGAGAATGTACGGGCACTGAACTTCTTTGATGCCTTCCTCTGTGGCGCGCCCTACTCCAGGTCCTGAGGGCTCCTCTGTGTCGGCACCTGGCGAGCCACCCCTTTCCCAGCTCACCGCCTTCCTTGCCCCATACGCCATTTTCTCTACTCCGCTGGGCAGTCGCGGCTCTTGCCCTCCAGGGACGCCCATGTCCCTTCCTTCCTCACCACCTGTGACCTCTGTGCCTGCTGTTACACCAACTGTTGTGGACATTCCTTCTCCATTCCCACCAACAGTGCCCTTTCCTTCTCCGCCACCACCAGTAGTGTCCGTTCCTTCTCCACCACCATCAGTAGTGTCCGTTCCTTCTCCACCACCATCAGTAGTGTCCGTTTCTTCTCCATCCCCACCAGCTGTGTCCGTTTCTTCTAAACCACTACTAATAGTGTCCGTGTCTTCTCCATCCCTACCAGTAGTGTCCGTTCCTTCACCATCCCCACCAGCAGTGTCTGTTCCTTCACCACCACTACCAGCAATGTCCGTTCCTTCACCATCCCCACCAGCAGTGTCTGTTCCTTCACCACCACTACCAGCAATGTCAGTTCCTTCACCATCCCCACCGGCAGTGTCTGTTACTTCACCACTACTACCAGCAATGTCAGTTCTTTCACCATCCCCACCAGCAGTGTCTGTTCCTTCACCACCACTACCAGCAATGTCCGTTCCTTCACCATCCCCACTAGCAGTGTCTGTTCCTTCACCACCACTACCAGCAACGTCCGTTCCTTCACCATCCCCACCAGCAGTGTCTGTTCCTTCACCACCACTACCAGCAACGTCCGTTCCTTCACCATCCCCACCAGCAGAGTCTGTTCCTTCTCCACCACTAGTGGTCCCCGTTTCTTCTCCACTACTACCAGCAGTGTCTGTTTCTTCTCTACCACTAACGGTCTTCGTTCCTTTTCCGCCAACAATAGCGTCCTTTTCTTCTCTACCAACACTAGTAGTTTCTGTTCTTTCACTCCTACCGATTGTCTCTGTTCCTTCTCCATCAGTAGCGGTGTCCGTTCGTTCTCCTCCAACACTGGTTGCTTCCTTTCTAACTCTATCACCAGTGGCGTCCGTTCTTTCTCCATCACTATCATTAGTGTCGGTTCCTTCGTCTCCATCACCTGTGATGTCTGTCTCTTCCTCACCACCAGTGTCCGTTCCTTCTTCAACACTACCAGTGGCGTCCGTTGCTTCACTACCTGTGACGTCCGTTGCTTCACTACCTGTGGCGTCCATTGCTTCACTACCTGTGGCGTCCGTTGCTTCACTCCCAGTGGCGTCCGTTGCTTCACTACCTGTGGGGTCCGTTGCTTCACTACCTGTGGCGTCCGTTGCTTCACTGCCTGTGGCGTCCGTTGCTTCACTACCTGTGGCCTCCGTCGCTTCACTACCTGTGGGATCCGTTGCTTCACTAACTGTAGCCTCCGTTGCTTCACTACCTGTGGCATCCGTTGCTTCACTACCTGTACTGTCCGTTCCCTCGCCGTCCGTTCCCTCTCCTCCATCACTTGTAGTGTCCATTCCTTCAACGACAGAGTCTATGGCCTCTGTTTCCTCTTCTCCACCACCTGTGGCGTCTGTATGTGCCTCGCCACCTGTCGTGTCAGTTTCCTCGCCTTCACCACCTGTGACCTCTGTCCGTTCTTCACTAACGGTGGTTTCTGTTTCCTTTCGATCTTCTGTGATGACGTCTGTCTCTTCTTTACTACTAGTGGTGTTTGTTTCCTCCGTAACACCTGTGGTGTCCGTTTCCTCTGCACCTTCCGTGACGTCCGTCTCTTTCTCACTATCAGTGGTGTCTGTTTCCTCCGCAACAGCTGTGGTGTCTGTGTCCACTGCAACAGCTGTGGTGTCTGTGTCCTCAGCACCAGCTGTGGTGTCTGTGTCCTCGGTACCAGTTGTTACTTCTCTCCTCCCTCCACCAGCTGTGAGGGCGGCAGAAGCCTGCCCGCCGCCGCCACCTACGTCAGCCGGTGCCACCGTGGCGGCCGGACACACACGGCTGACCCGCCCCCCCAACAGGCCCTCGCCCCAGGTCTCGAGGCTGGACTCCTCAACGACGTTGTTCTCGATCTCAGTATCGACCTCGTCTGAGACCTCGAAGTCGCTGGAAGTCTGGGAGCTGGAGAGAGCCCCTCCGTCCACGTCCTGGTCCCCCTCGCAACCGTCGTTCTCTCCCTGCGCACGCTCCTCCTCCTGCACGACCTCCTCGTCGTCCTGGTCGCCGTCGTCAGTGTCGTCGTCTGAGGTGGCACGAGTCTCGTCCTGGCCTCTGGCCTCGGTCAGAGAGCCAGGGGGGCACGACCCCTCGGCTGCCGCAGCGCCCACGCCTCCTCCTGCCTCCTGACTCCATACCAGCGTTCTCCTCCTCCTAGTAACGGCGCCCAGCCCTTGCTCCTCTCCCTCGGGCACGTCCAGGAACTCTTCCTCTTCCTCCAGACATTTGTCCGGTCTGGCTTTCCCCGGGATGAGGTTTCCGACATACGTCCAAATTCCTTTCCACTCCATTTCAAGAACCTTAACTTACCAACATGGCCGCTTTGTGTTTACTTCATATTTTCTGTGTTCTGCTTTTCCTTGCCGTACGTTAACCACACGGATACATTACCCGAGACAAACTATAAACCATTACATATCGATCATGGAGGCGACAACACGTCCAGAACGGTAATCCACGCGAAACATCTCAATTCACGTCGGCGACACTGCTGTCATCGGCGAGTCAAATGAGCAACTGGAGGGAGCGGCCGCCAGGGGTCGCCATGTACGTAATTTTGGTATCGTGTTTATGGTGAAGACAAAGGTTGTCTCGCGCCGCTGCCTGTACACAAGAGGGCGGCAGCCGACCGTGTAACACCCTGCCACCTGACACGTCTCGCCCCATGAGCCTTCCCAACACCCACACCGCAACGCCCACGGCGGCATATCCCAGCGGGAAGGAAAAAGAAGAAACATGAAAAAAAAAAAAAATAAAGAATCATACAGTTGGTGCTGCAGTTTGTTGCGTCGCAAATTGTGGGCTAATCAGTAAAGGAAAAAACTGCTCTTTTTAAAAGATACTCACATGTGATTCCAATATTCTACCCAACGAGAATAAGGTCTGTAACAGCCTTGTCCCCCGTGCATGATGGTACGATCGTTTGAGCATGACGTTAACGACCCTCCGGTATGCTGGCTTGGCCTCTAACCTGAGTCTCGAGGGGTTAGGCCAAGGGCAAGGCCACTTTTACCCGAAGGTAGTTACCGTCGTGTTCTAAGGTCATCGCTTCGAGTTCACGAACTGAGCATCATAATACGTGCAGTTAAACCTGTTGGTTGATGTTGCAAAGTTGTCCAGCGAACCATGAAATACATTTCATGTTAGCTGAAATGGCAAGGGCAACCGAATACCCAAATCAAAGCCATATCTATCATATATATATATATATATATATATATATATATATATATATATATATATATAACCTAGCATAAGCTAAGCACCCAATTTATCGACCAACTCCTAAGGGAGGATGAACAGCTGGGTTGAGTGCTAATCGCATCACCTATGAGGTGCAAAACCTATACTTCACCAAGACTTTAGATGGAAAACACGTGCTCGCCTCAACGACCAAGTGACAACAGATCTCGACCACTGCCGGTGTGTCCCACTGAGGTATATGCTCACAGTGACAACATAACGTGTTGCCAAGACCACAGGTGCCACTACAACAACTCTGTGCCTTCTTCCTGTTAACTCTTGACTAAGGCTTCGGCCACAGACCAGGGTCCTCATATGAGGCCAGTACTTAATACGAAACATAAAAAGGGGGCAAAAGAGACAGTGAAGGAGAGTGAAGAGGGACACTAATAACAGAGTTGTGGAGGAAGTGGGAAAAATAAAACAGGCTTTTAGAAAGGTTTGGGACGAAGGTAGAGTTTAGGCCAGAGTTTAGCGGTGTAGGGAAGGAAACAAACATCGCAACGGCCTACACTTGAGACGCCATCAGACACGCCATAAATGTTCCACACAATAACATATCTTCCCAGACGACAACAAACCTGACCCAGACAACAACTTAACTACCTATATACCAGAACTGCTCTAACCAACAACAAACCTGCCACAAACAACACCATAAGTTCCCTAGACAAAACAGTGTGTCCCAGAAAACACCATAATCGCTCCTAACAACACCCTAAGTGGCCCAGGTATCCTTATAACTGCCCTAAACAACATCACAACTCCTAAACAACACCCTAAATGTTACAAACAACACCCTAACTACCCCAAACAGCTCACAAACATTTTCTTTTTCACACCGCATATTTGCTCCTGAATACTTCAGTCCTTCTGCCAGACAACATATTTGAGCTAAGCAACACTATGCTTGTCGAGGGAAAAAGATTACAAACAACATAATTTCAGCTAAGAAAGACACTGTCTCTCGCCACATTATCACTGACCATCACAGACACGCTGTGCACAATGTCTGTCACAAACAACGTTATGCCTGCCACTTAGACCCACCTCAAACACCGATGTTACCAGAAAATGGAAATCATAAATTCTATATAGTACTCTAATGACTTCCCCGGAGAGTATTTGACTGGATGTAACACGTGTTGTCGCCAGTCTAACAACAGCGCAAATTCCCCTCTCGTGCAGAAATAACTTATCTAACCCGCTTGTGTCCCAGGCGTTAACGACGGTGTGGCCAGCTCAAAGAACCGTACCTGCAGCTAATAGCACGAACGGCCATATAGCAATTATCTCCAGACAACAACTCCAAATCGTACTTCTGTCTTATATGCTGTTAATAAGTCTGTGGCAAGACCTACGGGCCATACCCGACCTAAACAACACCATACTTGTCCTGACCATTATATATGTCCCAGGTAACACCAACCTGGCCCCGTACATCACTAGTGCCGCTAAAAATGTACCGACAACCTTACAATACATCACAACTTATCAAGATCGCCTACGTGGCTTCACTCCGGGCCACAGACTAACGTGCAACGTGCACGTCCGCGCTATCATCTGATCCACCAGCTATCGTCTTTACCTTCACCGTCCGTTCAAGACACTCGGACTCCCTGCTCCCGAACTCAAGAACATCTACACAACTCTCATTGTTCCCAAAGTCACCAGTGCCTCTTCCGCCTTGTCTTCCCCCTTCTCCACCACATAAAAGGGGGCACTAGTAAAGGTGAAGAAATCGGCATGTGGGATAATTTTCAATCCCTTTTACATCACCTATCAACACATTGGTCCTCCTAATTCTCTTCAGCTATTACCTGCATGTCAACCAACAGTTCAGGGAGAAACTATTCACGCCACCGTCAGATCCTACCAACAGAGATCCTTCGTCCCTAAGTTGCAGCACCGCACCCCAACCACATCCATCCCATGCAGGCTCGTGTAGACCGCTACAAAAACACAGCCCCATCCCAACCAATGTAACCATCATCTGAAACCAAGTAGACACCACCAACCTCTCTCCTTGTATTGTGGACACTTCTACACCCACATTTATGTCGTCTCCTGCATGCTGTCAAATGTATTTATGTTTGTTTTGTTTTCTAATATTTCTTTTTCTTTCCGACAATTAACAACACGGCGCCCTTCTTATGGTTTTGGTCCAACTTCCTTCAGTAAGTCCAAATCTCTGTTTTCATTCTACATTTTGTTTCAAGAATATTATCGAGTCAAAGGGTGACAGATCCACCAGCCGACACCACCAGCATTATGCGAACACCTTTCATTTTTCCTGAGTGTTGTGGGCGAATGTCTAACAGGTAAGAAGGGAGATTTTTACTTCAAGGAATGTTACTGAAACTCGGTCATTGCTACAGCTTCTGTCTTATCCAGATGAATCTCTGACTTAAAGATGTTTATGGCGTATAACTGTGTATGGATGGTAACATTATGCCTTCGCTTGCCAATGATGGACTTTCCAGTTTACATATCTTTATAAATGCTTAAAGATTAGTCAATAAATTGTTAATATGTTACCGTTCTTCTTCATGTTATTATCATTATCATTATTAGTATCATTATTGGTGACGGAGTACGTGTGACAAAGCACAGGTGATGTTTAGCAAACAGGTTAAAAAAAAAAATAAAGAACTAGATGAAGAGCGTAGCAAGGAAGATGAGGAGAGAGTGAGTGTGTGTGTAAAATGTGAAGGGGAGAGAGTGAGGGAGAGGGAGAGAGGAAGGCGAGGGAGGGAGGCGGGGAGATGTCGTGATAACTAATGCCCCCGGTGTAGTGGGACTTGGAGTGCTGGGGGAGTGAGAGCAAGGGAGGACGCTGGACAATGCTACAGGCAAGAGGCGCAGGGGGAGGGGAGTGGCCGCTGCCAACGTTGGGTCAAGGATGGCGTCCACACACACATAGAAACACCAGCCGTGTGCTGAGCACTTCCCAACACCTGGTGTGGCCCTCATCAAGGGACGAGACGCACCGTAACTTCAGTGTAACACTGACTCTTATCCGTTGGATGTCCCACTGCCAGTAAACACCAGCACACCTGTTCGTGTTCACCCCACCTATTGGGTCCAGGCCCTGCACTATCATCCCATCACCTGAGTCTGTCGCACCGTGGCAACAATGACGGATCTGTGGCCTGCTAACGCAATATAAATGATCAAATCAACCCCTTGAGCACAAAGGTGTAGCTCTTGCGTACCACGGTACGACCCTTGAGTACCAGACAACCCTTGACTCCGACGGTACGACCCTTGAGGACTATGATACGTCCTTTGGGTATGACGGTCAAGCCAAGAGCCAGGCCCTCACACAGTGAAGGTTGTGGGGTCGTGCTCACTCTAGGGTCGTCACTTCACGTCACGCTGACGGCGGTGACAAAGCAAGAGGACTCAGCACACGAACTCTGAGGGCAGAGGGACGGATGGGTGACGCCCGAAGGGGATGGCTGGTGACAACTGTCCTACACATGGCATACAACACTCAAAATGAGAGAGAGAGAGAGAGAGAGAGAGAGAGAGAGAGAGAGAGAGAGAGAGAGAGAGAGCCGATGCGACCTACTAACCAATACAAGTCCTTCTCCACAAACTACGACGCTACAGAACATATCTACACTTGTAACGACTTAGAGACTGACGTGGTATGGGTTAAGGTGGTGAGGAGGAAGAATTGTTTCGTATCCCTAATGCTCTCCCACCGCCTCTTCCACTACGGCACTACAATATCCATTGCCACATCTGCTCCACAAACAAGGTCGTCTCGCTACGCAATGATTTACGATAATTTATGAAACTGTATGAGACCAATTTAGAATTTGATCTCCCTGCTTTTCAGGCAGACGACACCGATCCTGTCTAATCGCACAGTTACAACTATTAATGCGACCAACGTAGGTTAATTTGCAAGCCGACTCACATCCTGTCGATGGCAAGTGTAGACACTTGACAGTGTTTGAAACTGGTACGTCTAGTGATGTGGATCCTAACGAATCATACGAGGATTCAGTGATCACCTGCACCAAGTGGGGCAACGACAACTTCCCCGGTGCAGCGCACCACACGGAGGCAAAACAAAGTGGCGAACCACACGTAACCTCAGGGATCATGAGAGCTAAACGAGAAAAGACCTAAACTTAAGTACTGTACTAATAAGTGTCCCCTAAGACACAGCGAGGACTCCAGAAAATACTTAATATGTTTAAGTGTTAACAAAAGTCAAGTGTCTCTACATTAAGAAGAGGAAGAAGGAAAAAAGAAATTTGTGAACATTGACCAAAATCCCCTGATAAATAACTGGTCCTAACAATAAATAACCCGTTCGAAATCCTCAAATGTGTGATCTTAAATCATTAGAAAACTGATAAAATTCTTTTTTATATCCAAAACATTAAACCCCTAAGGCACGACGTTAGTAGCTTTACGTTGGAAGACCAGGCCTTTGACCTGACCTTAAGGGTCAAGGCAGAAAATCGTTACGTCCAATACGTTCTATGTTATTACACGGGTAAACTGTGGTTCTCTAAATTTAGCTGAACATGATACAGGTGGACGAATGCCTCTTAAGAAAAGATACAGGAAGCAACTACGTTTCAGTACTACTACATTTCACCATGTTACTACTTCCCCTGTATGAGATGCCGCACGGGTCCAAACTAAGAGAAAATATGTTCAGAACGAGAAAGAGAGTGAATATTAGGAGGAGGGAAGGGAAAGTGAGATAGTGTCAAGTGGACTCATGAACATAAGAGTGAACAGGGTTAGGAACTGAAGAGAAGTCATTAGAGTAAGGGATAGGACAGAACTCAAAGGATCACCACTGTCGTCAGGTTAGCGGAACGGCCAGAGAGGAATCTATGCATTAGGGAACATAGACAAGCAGAAAAAAGAGGCAATTTTGAGAGCCTAACCTTATGCCATCTCGTCAAAATCTCTGGAGACGTCGAGGGGCCACGAAAAAGTTTAACCAAAATCCCTGAAAGAGGAGGGCCAGAGGTGAGACATAAAGGAAAAATCACCAGGAGACCAAGCATTCTTGGTGATCAAAACGTAGGGAATGGGATGAAGTATCTGAGAAGGTAAGAGTAAAAAGAGTTCCAAAGACTTGGAAGACAGCAGAAGTGAGAGCAATCGTGGTGATAGCTGGAAGGGTTAGAGCGCTCTCCTTTCTTAGGGATGGGCTGCACCAAGGCAGGTCTCCTAAAGGAATGGAAACTATAGGTCTATAGACAGAGTCGAGACGGACGAGCAAGTTTCACAAAGAGCTCAGAGGTACACCCCGTTAGGACTCAATGAGGTAGGCTCTGGGCCATACGCCGTGTCCACCTGGAGACGGGAAAGTGCTCGGAAGATCCTCCTCGAGATGGCGCAGGGTCACCATGAGATGATGGGAGAGGATGACTAGATACAGAATCATCTACAGTTTGAAGTAGAGGGAAGGAATGTACCTGAAAGAGCAGCTTTATCGGCTGGAGAATTAGCAGTAGACTGATCAGGTCGGAAGAAATGTGGGAATGGCTGAAGTACAGAGTTTATGGAATATGCATGTGGTTCACACCAGAAAGGTTCATCAGTGGAATAAGTGAAATTAGCACACTTTTTTTAATTTTTTTATCTAAAGGAATTTTTGTCTACGAAGAACGGCTGTGTTGCAGGTCAGTGCATAAAAATGAAAGCCATGTCGGGTGCAGGCGAAGGGAACATTGGCAATTCCTGTCAGGAAGTGAAGCTACATCTCAGCTAACGACAGAGTAGTGTGCGATTCCGCCTCTAGTTTTCGGCACGTCAATACTCGTGTCAACAAGAGCCATATGCTTAGTGGGAGTGTGTGTCGTCCACGAGTCATCCTGAACAACCAACAGAAGGCGTCAACGGCTATCCGGCTAGCGGGTGTAGCTTGATCCCGACGACACTACTGACCCTGGTGGTGCATGGGGCCCAGAGCTCAAGCAACCAGCCAACCTCACGTCAGGACACAGTTGACGACACCTTCCTGATGCGTTACAACCTGTCGGTCAGATTTGACTCAATACATCTTACGTGGTGTTCCCTGCCATCCTAGATCCTTCACCTGACATCCTAATGCTTCCTTACCTCGCGTCACACGAGAACTGATGATGGAGGGAGGGATGGAAGGATGTGACAGGACCAAAGAAAGATGACGTGACAGTAAGAGGGACGGATGACGTGACAGGGAAGTGCTTGCGGATCTCCTGACGTCATGGGCGGGTCAGGTTCCCGTCACGCTGAAAAGAAGTTTCCCATTTTCTTCATCATAAACCCGCCCTCAACAACCGTCCATATTGGACGCTGTAAACAACAAACTCCTCGGAACCATTTGTTTACCTTCTTGGTTAAAGTGGAAAGAATGTTTATCTGTCACACTGTATCAATAGAATTTAATATCGTTAGTATCACAAAGACGATCCGAAACCGGATATTCATATTTCTCGACTGTCGTTCCCTTGAGAAGCCATGAGCGACCCGACAGCAGTGCACAGGACGTGCGTCTTGCCGTGGTCAGGCCGGCTACGGGGGGACGAGCACGGAGACCCACAGGTGCAGAAGACCCGAGCCCAGGCCAGGGCGGCTGCTGTTGGTGCGTCTGGCAAACCAGTCGACACCCAACACCAGCGGCGCCCGTCACGGCCCGACCCGCCACACCCAACATGGCATCTTCCGACCTCACCAGTTGCAACCTATTATCAATCTGAAGGTCATTATCATCATTTGACGGACCTGCATGACGCACTTGTCCATCTCCTCTCGCCGGAAGCGTAGATCCTTTTCCTGTATTAGTAACTCGTGCCATTTTATATATTTCAGTTTGGCCAGAGACTCTGACAATGGTGTGCTTTTCAAACATGCTCTTACTAAGGGCTGAATGCGAGTAACGACAGAAGGTACAGAGCGTAACACAATTCCGCCGTCCCACACGTCCACAACACAACTTACTCTTACACTAACCCGGACCTAAAAGTCTAAAAACTAAGGGATTTCCGTATAGTTCATGTGCATAAAACCTTTTGAATCTTTAACCAGAAATGAGAAAAATCTTAACTTGAGTAATGGACGACACGGAGGACACTTCCAATGTAAGACTAAGAATGACGTAAGGTTAGAGAAATCTTGTGGACTCGGCCTGAGGAGCTGACCAGCAGGACATCTTTTAAGGAATTTTCATTATTGGGGCAAATTTTCAGAAGGGCGCAGTTATGTGCGTGTAGATAAATAAGAGAGGATCATTGAGAGTTGGGATGTTTTGGAAGGAGGCTAATAGTGTGCGAAAAACAAGGGAACAAATGGGAACATTGGTGAAGGGGGCAAGCGGGGAAGTGATAACAGGTAGTGACGAGGTAAGGAGGAGATGGGGTGAGCATTTTCAAGGATTGTTGAATGTGTTTGATGATAGAGCGGTAGATGTAGGGTGTTTGGATAGGATTGGGATGTGAAGTGTGAGAGCCTTGAAGAGTGGTTTGGTGAAAAGTGAAAAGCCTTGCGGAATATGAGATGTGGCAAGGCGGCTGGAGCGGATGGTATTAAGAAAGGGGTTTGCAGTGTTGTTGACTGGTTAGATAAGATTTTCAATGTATGTATGGTGAGGTGCATGAAGACTGGCGAAATTTATGGACCGTGCAGCTATATAGAAGGAGGGACATCTTGTTCAAATAGAAGAGGGATAACTTTGTTGAGTGTAAACTGTAAGGTGTATGGGAGAGTGGTAATTGAAAGGGTGAAGGCATGTACAGAGCATCAGAAAGAGGAGGAACAGTGTGATTTTAGAAGTGGTGGAGAATGTGTGGATCAGATGTTTGTTAAAAAGAATGTGTGAGAAATTTTTAAAGAAACAAAGATTTATATGTGGCATTTATGGATATGGAGAAAGCATATGAGAGGGTTGATAGAGATGTTTTAAGAGTATATGGCGTGGGAGGAAAGCTGCTACAAGCAATCAGAAGTTTTTATCAAGGGTGTAAAGGAGTAAGGGAGCAGAAAGTAGGGATGGGAGGAAAATGAATGGTTCCAAGTGAAGGTTGGTCTGCTGCAGGGGTGTGTAATGTCTCCATGGTTGTTTAATTTGTTTATGGATGGGGTGGTGAGAGAGGTAAATGCAAGAGTCTTCGAGAGAGGGGCGAGTATGCAGTCCGTAGGAAATGAGGAAACCTAGGAAGTGAGTCAATTGTTGTTTGTTGATGACACAGCACTGGTGGCGGATTCGAGTGAGAAACTGCAGAAGTTGGTGAATGAGTCTAGAAGTGTGTGAGAGCAAATGTGATAAAAACAACGTTACTGGATTTTGCAAGGGATAGGGACAGGTAAGATGGGTTGTGAGTTTGAATGGAGAAAAACTGGAGGAAAGGAAGTGTTTTAGATATCTGGGAGAGGATATGGCGACAGACGGAACCACGGAAGCGGAAGGAAGCCAAAGAGTGGGTGAGGTGACGAAGGTTATGGGAGCATTGAAGAATGTGTGGAATGAAAAGTTGTTATCTGCGATGGCGAAAATGGGCATATTTGAAAGTATAATAGTCCCATCAATGTGTTATGGGTGTGGGGCATGGGATATAGATGAGGATGCGTAAACGAGGGTGGATGGGCTGGAATAGAAATGTTTGAGGACAATATGGGGTGTGAGACAGTTTGATCGAATAAGTGATAAAACGGTAAGAGAGATGTGTCGTAATAAAAAGAGTGTAGTTGAGAGAGCAGAAGAGGGTGTGTTGAAATGGTTTGGACATATGGAACGAATGAGTGAG
>JAYMFT010363607.1:0-22585 GCA_038088735.1 Panulirus argus
AAGAATATGATACAGAAAATAATAATTACTTTGTAAGATTGTTCGAGTCACTCCTTGACTTGAACATTGTTACAGAACTTTACGGAAAAACAATTCCTTTAACGAACTATGATACAAGTGTTCTGTGCAAAGCTTTACAACAATAGCATCAAAGTGCATTAATACATTACCAAGGCTATGCTGCAAGTTGGTTTATGTTGAGAAGACTTGCCGGGGTATAGCAGACACATGAAGCATCTAGACAGACGATGGAAGCTGAACAGTTCACAGAGAATGCCATAAGCATAGGCAGGATAAAACAGTCACTGACAACTGCAATAAAAGTTTTTATGCTGAAGTTCTCACTGGACCCCAGTCTCACTTCCTGTGCTCTATTATAATCCTATAAGCGGAGACGCACGTATCCCGGAGGACAAACATGATGCTTGTTCCGGGCGCGCTCTACCCCCACGTCGTAGTCATCGAAATTCTCTCTCTCTCTGACTACAAATGGTTCTAGAAACTATAACGCCACGACGGTAAACTTGAGAACCTTTTTCGGATCCTGTCCGTCGTGATTTAGAGTAAACTTTTGCAGAAAACTTTTCCAAATTGCCATTCCAGAATGTAGTGTACAGTAAGATTTAAAGTTCATTCCTGGCATTAAGACCCCACCTTCATTTCAGCTCCTCGTCGTTTGAGATTATATCTAGTGCTTTCTTAACTTCACATTCATGTACAATGGTTTTCGGCTTATCAGCCCAGCAAAACCAGAGTTTCGCTCAACCTCTAAAGCGTAACGTCTTCGAGTTGGTCTTGTACCATACGGCGCATATGAGTGCCTTGTACTATACAACACACATGAAAGCCTTGTACCATAAAACACATACGAGAGCCTTGTACAATACAACACACGTGAGGGCCTTGTACCATACAACACACATGAGGACCTTATACCATTCAGCACACATGAAGACCTTGTACCATACAGCACAAACGAAGTCTTTGTACCATACAGCACAAACGAAGTCTTTGTACCATACAGCACATATGAGTGTCTTGTACCATACAACACACAAGAAGGCCTTGTACCATAAAAACACATAAGGGCTTTGAACCATACAACACACATGAAGGCCTTGTACCATTCAACACACAGGAGGGCCTTGAACCATGCAGCACACAAGAGGACTTTGTACCATACAGCACATATGGGTGCCTTGTACCATACAACGCACATGAAGGTCTTGTATCATGCAACACACACGAGGGCCTTGTACCATACATCTCATATGAGTGCCTTGTATCATACAAAACACATGTAGACCTCGTACCATAAAACACACATGAGGGCCTTGTACAATACAACACAAGTGAGGGCCTTGTACTATACAGCACATATGAGGGCCTTGTACCATTCAACACATATGAAGGCCTTGTATCATACAGCACACACGAGGGCCTTGTACCATACAGCACATATGAGTGCCTTGTACAATACAACACACATGAAGGCCTTGTACCATAAAACACACATGAGGGCCTTGTACAATACAACACACGTGAAGGCCTTGTACCATACAACACACATGAGAGCCTTGTACCATTCAACACACATGAGGGCCCTATACCATACAACACACATGAGGGCCTTGTACCATACAGCAGACATGAGGGCGTTGTACCATACCGCACATATGAGGGTCTTGTACCATACAACACACATGAAGGCCTTGTACCATAAAACACACAAGAAGGCCTTGTACCATACAGCTCAAATAAGCGCCATATACCGTACAGCACACATGAGTGACTAGTACCATACCGCACATATGAGGGCCCTGTACCATACAGCATATATGAGGGTATTGTGCAATGTAACACACGTGAAGGCCTTGTACCATAGAACACGAATGAGCGCCTTGTGCCATACAACACACATGAGGGCCTTGTACCATACAGCACACATGAGGGCCTTGTACCATACAGCACACATGAGGGAGTTGAACCATACAGTACATATGAGGGCTTTGTACAATATAACATACGTGAGGGCTTTGTACCATTCAACATTCATGAGGGCCTTGTACCTTACAGCACACATGGGGCCTTGTACCATACAACACATATGAGTGCCTTCTACCATACAACACACACGAGGCCCCTATACCATGCAGCACACATGAGAGCCTTGTACCATACAGCACATATGAGGGCCTTTTACCATTCAGCACACATAAGGGCCTTGTACCATACAGCACGTATGAGGGCCTCGTACCACACAGCACATATGAGGGCCATGTACCATACAACACACATGAAGGTCTTGTACCACAAAACAAACATGAGAGTCTTGTACAGTACAACACACATGAAGGCCTTGTACCATACAACACACATGAGGAATCTATACCATACTAAACACATGAGGGCCTTGTACAATACAACACACATGAGGGCATTGTACCATTCAGTACATATGAGGGCCTTGTGCCAAACAACACACATGAGGGCCTTGTACCATACAATATACATGAGGGCCTTGCACCACACAACACACGTGAGGGCCTTAAACTTATGAGGGCCTTGTACCATAAAACACACATGAAGGCCTTGTACCATAAAAGACAAATGAGGGCCTTGTACAATACAACACACATGAAGGCATTGTACCATACAACACTCATGAGGGCCCTATACCGTACACCACACACAAGGGCCTTGAACAATACAACACACATGAGGACCTTGTACCATACAGCACACATGAGGGCCTTGTACCAATAAACACACATGAGGGCCTTGTACCATACAGCACACATGGGAGCCTTGTACCATACAACACACGTGAGGACCTTGTACCATAGAGCACATTTGAGGGCCTTGTACTATACAACACACATGAAGGCCTTGTACCATAAACACACATGAGGGTCTTGTGAAATACAACACACATGAAAGCCTTGTACCATACAACACACAAGAGGGATCTATACCATACTGCACACATGAGGGCCTTGTAGAATACAACATACATGAGGGCACTGTACCATACAGCACACATTAGAGCCTTGTACCATACAACACACACGAACACCTTGCACCATACAGCACACATGAGGGCCTTCTAACATGTAGCACACACGGAGGCCTTGCACCATAAAACACGCATTAGGGCCTTTTACCATACAACACACATGAGTGTCATGTTCCAAACAACAAACGAGGGATTTGTACCACACAACACATATGAGTGACTTGTATAATACATCACACAGAAGGGCGCTATACCATACAACACACATGAGGGCCTTGTACCATACAACACACATAAGGGTCTTATACCAGATAGCAGCATACATGAGGGCCCTTACTATACAGCACACATGAGAGCCTTGTACCAAACAACACACAAGAGGGACTTGTACCACACAACACACATGAGGGCCCTGTAACATAGTGCACACATGGGGGTTGTACCATTCAAGACACATGAGGGCCTTCTACCAAACTACACACAAGAGGGCCTTGCACCATAAGGCACATATGAGGGCCTTGTACCATAAAAGACACATGTAGGCCCTATGCCAAACATTACACACGAGAGCTTTGTACCATACAGCACACATGAGGGCCTTGTACCATACAACACGCATGAGAGCCATGTACCATACAACACACATAAGGGCCTTGTACCAAGCAATACACGTGAGGGCCTCGTACCATACAACACACATGATGGCCTTGTACCATACAATACACATGAGGGCCTTGCACCATACAACATATATGAGGGTCTTGTACTGTACAACACGCATGAGCGCTTTGTACCATACAACACACCGGTGGGCCTTGTACCATACAACACGCATGAGGGCCTTGTACCTTACAGCACACATGAGGGCCTCGTACCATTCAATACACATGAGGACCTTGTACCATAAAAAACACAAGAGGGCCTTGTGCCAAACAACACACGTGAGGGCATTGTACCATACAACACACATGAGAGCCTTGTACCATATAACACTTTTGAGGGCCATGAACCATACAACAAACAAGAGGGCCTCGTACCATACAACACACATGAGGGCCTTGTACCATACAATACACATGAGGGCATTGTACTATACAGCACACATGAGGGCCTTGTACCATACAACACGCATAAGGGCACTGTACCACTCAACACACATAAGGACCTTGTACCATATAGCACACATGAGGGCCTTGTGCCACATAACACACATGGTCGCCTTGTGCCACACAACACATGTGAGTGCCTTGTACCACAAAACACACATGAGGGCCTTAAACCATATAGCACACATGAAGGACATGTACCATACAACTCACATGAGGTCCTTGTACCATAGAGCACAGATGAGGGCCCTATACTATAGAGCACACATGAGGGCCTTGTACCATAAAACAGACATGAGGGCCTTGTACCATACAACAAACATAAGCATACATCACATAGAAGGGCGCTATACCATACAACACACATAAGGGTCTTGTACCAGACAGCAGCATACATGAGGGCCCTATACTATACAGCACACATGAGAGCCTTGTACCAAACAACACACGTGAAGGCCTTGTACCACAAAACACGCATAAGGGCCCTGTAATATAGTGCACACATGGGGGTTGTACCATTCAATACACATGAGGGCCTTGTACTATACAACACACATGAGGGCCTTGTACTATACAACACACATGAGGGCCTTCTACCAAACTACACATAAGAGAGCCATGCACCATAGGGCACATATGAGGGCCTTGTACAATAAAATACACATTTAGGCCCTGTACCAAACAATACGCACGAGAGCTTTGTACCATACAGCACACATGAGAGCCTTGTACCATACAACATATATAAGGGCCTTGTACCAAACAACACACGTGAGGGCCTTGTACCATACAACACACATGAGGGTCTTGTACCACACAATACACATGGGGGCCTTGTACCATACAACATATATGAAGGTCTTGTACTATACAACACGCATGAGCGCTTTGTACCATTCAACACACCGGTGGGCCTTGTACCATACAACATGCATGAAGGCCTTGTACCTTACAGCACACATGAGGGCCTCGTACCATTTAACACACATGAGGACCTTGTACCATACAACAAACAAGAGGGCCTTTTACCATACAACACACATGAGGGCCTTGTACCATACAACAAACATGAGGGCATTGTACTATACAGCACACATGAGGGCATTGTACCACTCAACACACATGAGGACCTTGTACCATATAGCACACATGAGAGCTTGTACTACATAACACATATGAGCGCCTTGTGCCACACAACACATGTGAGTGCTTTGTACCACAAAACACACATGAAGGCCTTGAACCATATAGCACACATGAGGGACTTATACCATACAACACACATGAGGGCCTTGTACCACAGAGCACACATGAGGGCCCTATACCATAGAGCACACATGAGGGTCCTGTACCATAAAACAGACATGAGGGCCTTGTACCATACAACAAACATGATGGACTTGTACCATACAAATCACATGAGGGACTTGTACCATACAACTCACATGAGGGCCTTGTACCATACATTTCACATGAGCGCTTCGTGCCAGACAACACACATGAGGGCCTTGTACCATACAACACACATAATGACCTTGTACCGTACAGCACACATGAGGGAATTTGTACCATGCAACACACATGAGGGCATTGTACCATACAGTACATATAGAAGCCTTGTACCATTCAACACATATGAGAGCTTTGTACCATACAGCACACATGAGGGCCTTGTACCATACAACACACATGAGGGCCCAATGCCATACAGCACACATGGAGATGTACCATAAAATACACATGAGGGCCTTGTAACATACAGCACATATGAGGGCCCTGTATCATATAGCACTTGTGAGGGCGTTGTATCATACTGCACACATGAGGGCCTTGTACCATATAACACACTTGAAGGCCTTGAACCATAAAACACATATGAGGGCCTTGTACCAGGCAACGCACATGAGGGCCTTGTACCATACAGCACATATAAGGGCCTTGTACCATACAACAAATATGAGGGCCTTGAACCATACAACACATATGAGGACCTTGTTACAAATAACACACGTGAGAGCCTTGTTCCATACAGCACACATGAGGGCTTTGTACTATAGAGCACACATGAGGGCTTTGTACTATAGAGCACACATGAGGGCCTTGTACCAAACAGCACACATGAGGGCCTTTTACCAGACAGCACACATGAGGGCCTTGTACCAAACAACACACATGAGCGCCTTGTGCCATAAAACACATATGAGAGCCTTGTACCATACAGCACATATGGGGGCCTTGTAACATACAACACACATAGTAGCCTTTTACCATACAGCACACATGAGGGCCTTGTACTATACAACACACATGAGGGCCTTGTACCATACAACACATTTAAGGGCCTTGTACAATACAACACACATGAACGCCTTGTACCATGCAACACACATGAGGGCCTCGTACCATACAACACGCATGAAAGACCTTGTACCATACAGCACACATGGGGGCCTTGTAGCACACAACACATATGAGGGCCTTTTACCCTTCAACACACATGAGGACCTTATACCATACAACACACATGAGGGCCTTGTGCCAGACAACACACATGAAGGCCTTGTACCAAACAACACACATGAGGGCCTTGTACCATACAGCACATTTGAGGGCCTTGTACCATACAACAAATATGAGGGCCTTAAACCATACAACACACATGAGGACCTTGTAACAAATAAAACACTTCAGGGCCTTGTATCATACAACACATATGAAGGCCTTGGACTATACAGCACACATGATGGCCTTGTACCAAACAACACACATGAGGGCCTTGTACCATACGGCACACATGAAGGCCTTGTACCATTCAACAAAAACGAGGGCCTTGAACCATACAACACAAATTAGGGCCTTGTAACAAAGAACAACGTGAGGGCCTTGTACCATACAACACACAGGAGGGTCTTGTACGACAGAACACACATGAGGGCCTTGTACAATACAGCACACATTAGGGCCTTGTACAATACAGCACACATGAGGGCCTTGTGCCATTCAACACACATGAGGTCTTTGTACCATACAGCACACAAGAGGGTCTTGCACCAAACACACGTGATCGCCTTGTACCAAACAACACACATGAGCGCCTTGTACCATAGAGCACACATGAGGGCCCTATACCATAAAGCACGCATGAGGGCCTTGTACCATACAACATAAATGAGGGCCTTGTACCAAACAGCACACCCGAGAACCTTGTATCATACAACACACATGAGGGCCTTGTACCATACATCACACACGAGGGCGCTATACCATAGAGCACACATGAGGGCCTTGTACCATATAGCGCACATGAAGGCCCTTTACCATAAAGCATAAATGGGGGCCTTGTTCCATACAATCCGCATGAGCGTCTTGTACCATAAAACACCTATGACAGCCTTTTACCATACGGCACACATGAGGGCCTTGTACCATACAACACATATGAGGGCCTTGTACCATACAACACACATGAGGGCCTTTTATCAAACAGCACACATAAGAGCCTTGTACCAAACAACGCACATGAGGGCCTTGTACCACACAACACACATGAGGACCTTGTACCACACAGTGCACATGAGGGCGCTGTACCATACAGCACACATGAGGGACTTGTACCATACAACGCAAATGAAAAGTCTTTTATCATACAGCACACATGGGGGCTTTGTACCACACAACACATATGAGGGCCTTTTTACCCTTCAGCACACATGAGGGCCTTGTACCATATAACACACATGAGGGCCTTGTACCAGACAACACACATGAAGGCCTTGTTCCATACAGCACACATGAGGGCCTTGTGCCGTACAACAAATATGAGGGTCTTGAACCATACAACACGCATGAGCGCCCTTATACCATTCAACACACAGGAGGGCCTTGTACTATGCAACACGCACAAGGGCCTTGTACGACACAACACACATGAGGGCCTTTTACCATACAGCACACATGAGGGCCTTGTGCCATTCAACACACATGAGGGCCTTGTACCAAACAACACACATGAGGGCGTTGTAGCATACAGCACACAAGGGGGCCTTATACTATTCAATACATGTGAGGGCTTTGTACCATACAACACACATGAGGGCCTTGCACCAAAGAACAAACATGACGGCCTTGCACCATACAGTACACATGAGGGCCTTGTACCACACAACACAGAGAGCCTTATGAAAAAAAAAAAGCAACACACATGAAGGCCTTGTACCATCAACACACATGAGGGCCTTTTACCAAACAACACATATAAGGGTCTTTTACGATATAGCACACATAGAAGCATACCTAAGATAAGACACCGTTTTAAACCCTTCGAACTGTCGCCCTGGTTCTCCTCTTTCAGGGATTTTGGTGAAACTTTAGACGTAGCGCTTGACCTCTCCAAGGAATTTGACAGGGTGGATTCACATTGATCAAGAAGAGTGATGGTCTCTAAACAGATCCCTGGGGCACACCACTGGTCACCTCCACCCATCTGGAGACAGCTCCCCCTGACATGTGTCCTGTGTTCCCTTCCTATAAGATGATTTGTCCATTGGAGGCGTCTCACCTCAGCCCCGTCTGATGGTCCAGTTCGTTAATTAGTCTCCCATAAATTTCCTCCGTCCTGCGAGATGGCTGCGGTTAGAGTCAGGAAGTCCTATACAGTTGATAGAAGAACCACCTCCCGGTGAGCAGCTGGTAGGATTCCTTATCGTCAGACGGTGCTCCCAGATAGTGGCCTGCCATCTGCCACACCGCTGGCAAAAACATGCCTCCTGGAGTATCAGGTGGTACTTCCATAGACAGTACACTGGGTACCGTGATTGGGGTTGTTGTTCATAATGGTAAGCCGAAGGCTAAGCTGAAAGGACAATACAATGGGAACTATTTCTTTTAGAGAGAGAGATGTGTGAAATCAAGTTGGACCCCCTACCTGCAGCTGGTGATGTAAGATTTACGCAAGATTTCTAGTGACCTCTACCCCCACCCCCTCCACCGTGGCTGTAGGCAGGAAGCCATCAGGGGCCTGTGCAGCGTGAGAGACCAAAGGCTACGTACAGTCGACTTTGCACCCCAGATGGCAGGAACTACCTCGAAGCCTACTAGGCTAACCAACCCAAGCCTACTAGGCTAACCAACCCAGCCTCCGGTATAAACCCCTGCCAGCCGCATGATTCACGCTTCAGATGGCAGGAATAACACGTCGTCCTTATGTCTCATTCGGCATGGCAGTATAATTCCCACCTCAGCTGGAATCTCCCATGTCTAGGATTGATAAATGCCTTGAGTGTGGCAGTCATTCGACTGGCTCCGGACATGACTGCCTCCTTCAGCAGCAACACAATATGGTTCGCGCCCCTCCTGCAACTTTGGAACACGGCAACACCTTGACAGTCAATGGAAACTAAGCGACACCTCCCTTCTGTAGCAGCACCACGAGACCTGGCAACGACTCACTTCTCCTGCAGTCCACAGAACTATTGCCTCCCTTCTTTTTTCTTTTCCTGCACCAGCGGTAGAAGTTCCCCCTGCGCTGCCCCTCTGTGTACGTGTTAACAGACCATTGCCCTTGTTTCTGTAACCACACTTTCAGTCTGCAACATCTCGAAGGAAAACACACAACACCTGAGTAGTGGCCACTGGAGCAAAGCCCCAACAAATTTACTACTTTTATCTTGCTCTTCTCCTTCCATACTTTCTCCCACGGCCAGCAATTGCCTCTGATACACAGTTCTGATGTGTAGATTCTATTTCTTTATGTTTATCTAATCGGTAGTTTAGTATTTAGTTTATGAGGAATTGATGTGAAAATACATGTAGGTAGTATCTGACGAGGTATGAGTATAAATATCATTAGACTTGTACCATTTTTTAAGGCTTTATGATTTTATGTGCAGGATTTTACTGTATGTGTTCAGCTTGCTGTCTCTGTCCTTGATGTTAATTGATTGTATATGATGCAAATATCATACGGTCGGCCCTTAGTTCACAAAGCCAGCAGTTCTTTTGTTTTGCAGTGAGCACAGTGGTTTCTGACCCTTGCCGTCCATGTCTTCCTTCCTCCGAACAGTAATTGAGCTAATTTTTGTGTTGAGAGAAATATTCCATTTATGAAATTATTTATTTCGCTTTATATTCCATACGATGACCTTCATTACTCTTTCTTTTCATTCTTCGAAGAGCATTCGTACACATTATTGAAGTCATCAGTGCCAAATAGTTGACCTTGTACTGCCTTTGCTGTCATTGTGGTCTTGCTTTCCCTTACTTTCTTTATATACGGAGCGTCGCCCTACTGACGTGGCGGCAGGTCGGACGGGTCATGTGACTTCGACCTTCTAATCCTCAGAGAATCGAGCTGGATGGCTCACCCTAACGGCTGCACCAATCATCCATGTTTTTAGTTCCCTTAAGGGACTACACCGCCTTCGTCATCTGCCTCTCCCGCCTGTTATGTACCCAGGCGCCACCGCACGACAGCAGTCAGGCAGTTGATTAGATGTAGACGGCAGGTGTACCACACCGGTACTTGAAGTATTGGCCCTATGACTCCAAACTCAAACGGCTTTTAAGGCGTCTCCTCCGCCAGCAGGTCTCCTGCTTGATTCTTAACGTTTAATCTTCCTGGCATGTATCCCTGAGCTGCCTCCACTTGAACGTCCACCTTGGACAAGACTCGCGTGGGGCATAGCCTACTTTTTATGGTGTGTCATCACTAATAAAATGCATTAAAATTTCCCTACTTTTTCTTGTGTAATCAGAGATCACTGCTTTCTCTTTCCCCTTAATACTTTCTCTCCAAAAATCCAGATTCTCATTCCTAAGTGAATAAGCGTTGGAATGGAAAAGACCATCAACACCAGATGGTATGGAGCTGTTAGGCGCAATGAATGGTTAATGATACAGATATAACTAAATGGAGATGGGCTGTCTGTCTCTACTGGAGATAGGCTGTCTGTCTTTACTGGAGATGGGCTGTCCGTCTCTACTGGAGATGGGCTGTCTTGTCTGTCTTTACTGGAGATGGGCTGTCTGTCTTAACGAGATGGGCTGTCTGTCTCCACTGGAGATGGGCTGTCTTGTCTGTCTTTACTGGAGATGGGCTGTCTGTCTCTACTGGAGATGGTCTGTCTTGTCTGTCTTTACTGGAGATGGGCTGTCTGTCTTAACTGGAGATGGGCTCTGTCTTAACGAGATGGGCTGTCTGTCTCTACTGGAGATGGGCTGTCTTGTCTGTCTTTACTGGAGATGGGCTGTCCGTCTTAACTGGAGATGGACTGTCTGTCTTAACTGGAGATGGGCTGTCTGTCTCTACTGGAGATGGGCTGTCTGTCTTTACTGGAGACGGGCTGTCTGTCTCTACTGGAGATGGGCTGTCTTGTCTGTCTTTACTGGAGATGGGCTGTCTGTCTTAACTGGAGATGGGTTGTCTGTCTTAACGAGATGGGCTGTCTGTCTTAACGAGATGGGCTGTCTGTCTCTACTGGAGATGGGCTGTCAGTCTCTACTGGAGATGGGCTGTCTTGTCTGTTTTTACTGGAGATGGGCTGTCTGTCTCCACTGGAGATGGGCTGTCTGTCTTAACGAGATGGGTTGTGTGTCTCTACTGGAGATGGGCTGTCTTGTCTGTCTTTACTGGAGATGGGCTGTCTTGTCTGTCTTTACTGGAGATGGGCTGTCTGTCTCTACTGGAGATGGGCTGTCTTGTCAGTCTATACTGGAGATGGGCTGTCTGTCTCTACTGGAGATGGGCTGTCTGTCTTAACTGGAGATGGGCTGTCTGTCTCTACTGGAGATGGGCTGTCTTGTCTGTCTTTGCTGGAGATGGGCTGTCTGTCATTACTGGAGATGGACTGTTTGTCTTTACTGGAGATGGACTGTTTGTCTTTACTGGAGATGGGCTGTCTGTCTTTACTGGAAATGGGCTGTCTGTCTCTACTGGAGATGGGCTGTCTTGTCTGTCTTTACTGGAGATGGGCTGTCTGTCTCTACTGGAGATGGGCTGTCTGTCTTAAGTGGAGATGGGCTGTCTGTCTCTACTGGAGATGGGTTGTCTGTCTTTACTGGAGATGGACTGTTTGTCTTTACTGGAGATGGGCTGTCTGTCTCTACTGGAGATGGGCTGTCTTGTCTGTCTTTACTGGAGATAGGCTGTCTGTCTCCACTGGAGATGGGCTGTCTGTCTTAACTGGAGATGGGCTGTCTGTCTTTACTGGGAGATGGGCTGTCTTGTCTGTCTTTACTGGAGATGGGCTGTCTGTCTTTACTGGAGATGGGCTGTCTGTCTTAACTGGAGATGGGCTGTCTGTCTCTACTGGAGATGGGCTGTTTGTCTCTACTGGAGATGGGCTGTCTGTCTTAACAGGAGATGGGCTGTGTGTCTCTACTGGAGATGGGTTGTCTTTACTGTGTTTGAATATTTGTTTACAAGGCTTTAAAAGACCGGATTTACAATCCAAGAACACACCCTTATAATGAGGGAAAACATTAAGACTTTAAAAAGGTTTTGGGTTGTTATTTTCAGTTCACTTTTCTTCTTTAGCCGATTAAAAAAGGTGCTTAGATAGACGAAAAAAATATCAAGAATATAAAGAATTTAGATATGATGGATGATTATGTAGCTAAAGACATATTATTTAGTCAAGAATATTATTGGAATGGAGAATGTTTTTGTTTTCTGGAGAAATCATATGGCGGCGAAAATAAAGTCTGTTTTAGGATTTGACTTTAAAACTGCCTATACATTGCATGGAGATGTTCACTACTAACGGTAAGATATCATTATGTTTGTTGGTCAGTATTTATTCAATGATATCTTTAATTACGCTTTCGGGACGATGATGTCCACAGAGGCGGACGAATGTCACAAGTGGTATGCCACAGATCAATCATCAGACAGATGTTATTCAGCTTAATACGCGAATAACAGTTCTGATATCGTCAACGATGGGATTCAGAGGAAGTATATCAGCTGGCTCTTCTATTCCGTCTTTTCCAATGTGGGACGTTCCTGTTCCATTACCGGTGCGTTGTTACACTCTAGCTCCTTGGAGGACAGCCGCCCCACGGGACATTGTGTGAAATATTCATTGTAACCTGATCTTCAAACTCATCATCACCTTCATTGTCAACCTTGCCATCAACCTCACCAAGTCGCCACATAGAATAAGGTGAATAGAGAGCAGTTCAGGCCAGTTTTCCTTATAAAGTAATTTTTAAACACGCCCTCGACCGCACTATGTACCTCACTAAGTCGTCACACAGGGAAATACATGAAGAGAGCAATTTGAATCAAATCTTACCTTGTCCTATCGTTAACCTCACCAAGTTGCCATAGTGCCAAAGCCCAATCACTCGCCAAGATGTCAAGCTCAGACACTGTTAGGATGAGGATAAGGGTAAGTTGAAAGTCAGATTAGGATGAGCAGTGGCCACAGTTGCAGTATTTACGTCTTTTTCTGTGTGGCAACTTGGTAAGGTTGAGGGTGATGGTAAGGGGAGTTTAAAAATTAGGCTAGGGAGAACATTGGCCAGGATTGTTCTCTTTACATACTGTCCTGTGTGGTGACTGTTCTTTAGGGCGCTGGTAGTACTGCAGCCACCTGTTGTCAGTTAAGGATGATCCAGAATAATTTAAGTGTTCTAGACAGGTGACCTGTAGACTATCCTCTGGCTTATAGTATGAGCATTGTAAAGGGAAGCATAATGAAGGTCATGAAAACTTCTGTTGATGAGTTCATACACTATAGGAAAAATAAAATAAAAGATCTTGTATGGATGAGAAATGACCTCTAAAGGAGTCATGAGTGCACTGAGTCTGTTGCTGAAGCAGTGAGTGAACTAGAACATGGTATTCCTAAATAACAAGATTTACCAAAATCCAAGAAGTGGGCAGTTGGATTAGTGAAATATACTGTAATATTGTAGGAGACCAAGAAGGCTAAATAGATTTGACTATATCTGCATTTTATTGCATCACTGTATGGATTTTATGTTTTTTGTTTGTGGTGTCCATCCTGATGATGTGATGCCATACTGCTGTTTAGTGGTAAGTGCTACATGTAGTGTATTAGTCTCCATCAAGAAATCCTAGGAATTCCTGATGGACTCAGTCAGTTAAGTTTCCGACTATTATAGGTTTATTTCACTGATCATATTACAGTCCACTTAGATATGTTGTTAGGGTGATTGTCATATTTCCCACTAAAATACAGAGATAATTTCTTAGTTTCCACTTCAAAATCTATCTGAATCCACCTAAATCCAAGAGGATTCATAAGTCCACTAGGTTTCTTACAGCAATACAGTTATATTTCACAGACACTTTGCCAATTCTCTTGGTTATTAGTGGATAAAAATCATTATAAAACATAGAGAAGACCACTAATTTCATTTTTCTTTCTCTTTTCACACTTGTTCACTGATCTAATGCTTGGAGGAGATGATAAAAGGCCCCATTTGCTCACATCCATTCTCTAGTTGTCATGTGTAATGCACCAGAACACAGGCCTCATAGACATTTCTATGTTTTTGCCCAGCTGCTTCATGTGCCCTGGTTCAGTCAGTTGACATCACATTGCCCTCTATATACCATGTTGCTGCAGTTTATTCTATCCTATGCACACCTTTTACCTTCCTGCATTTTCGGGCCTTGAGCACTCAAAAGCCTTTTCATTCCATCCTTCCATCTCCAGTTTGGTCACCACCTTCTCCTTGTCCCTCCACTTCTGACACATATATCCTCTTTTTCAAATTTTCCTCGCTCTCCATGTCAAAACTGTTTCAGCACACCCTGTTCATCTCTCTCGTCCTCACTCTTATTACTGCACCTCTCTTGTACTCTTTTATTACTTACTTGATCAAACCACCTTACACTGCTTATTGTCCTCAGACATTTCATTTTCTATACCTCTACACCCCTCTGCACATTTTCATCAGTTCAAAACCATTGGCACTGCTATACCTTCAAACATACCCATCTTTGCCATACCAGATAATAATATTCTCTTTCCACACATTCCTTAATGCTCTTGGAACCCCCCTCCTCTCTCTCTCTCTCTCTCTCTCTCTCTCTCTCTCTCTCTCTCTCTCTACCTTATAACTCACTTCCACTTCCATAATTCTATTTGCTCTCATGTCCACTCCCAGGTATCAAAAACACTCCACTTCCTCCAAATTTTCTCCATTCAAACTCATACCCCAACTTACTTGTCCCTCTGCCCTGCCAAACCTAATACCTTTTCTTAAATTGAAAAGGAGGAAGTGAAAGGAAGATGGAAAGAGTGTTTTGAAGAACTGATGAATGTGGGAGAAGAGGAGGCAGCAGTTGTTACATGCATGGTTATAGATGAGGGAAGGAAGAGGATACAAGTGCTGGGGCCTATAGCAGAGAGGGAGGTAAGAAGGGCAATAATGAGGCTGAAGGAAGGAAAGGCACCTTGAGTGGACGGGATTACGGCTGAAATGTTGAAGTATGGAGGAGAAAGTGTGATAGAGTGGATGCAACTTATACATAATCTAGCATGGAAACAGGAGGTTGTGCCTGAGGATTGGGTGAAAGCTATTATTGTTACTTTATTCAAAGGAAAAGGTGCTAAGGATGTATATAGCAAATATAGGGGAATAAGTCTGTTAAGGATACTAGGAAAAGTGTATGCAATAATATTGATAGTGGTGGAAGTGACTGAACGCAGAATATGTGAAGAGCAAGAGGGTTTTAGGAAAGGTAGGGGGATGTGATTTTTGTGATAAAAATGAGTGTGGAAAAGTATTTAGCAAAAAGTAAGAAGTTATTTACAGCTTTTTGGATCTAGAGAGAGCGTATGACAGAGTCGGGGGAGTGCTTTGCAGGATTTGTTAAGGATATATTGTATAGGGGGACAACTGTTGGATGTTGTAAAAGCCTTCTATAGAGGAACAAATGCATGTGGAAGAGTGGATTGAGAGCTGAGTGAAAGTTTTGGGATACATGTAGGTTTGAAGCAGGGCTGAGTGATGTCACCGTGGCTTTTTGATACAGTAATCCCTCAGTTTAATGGACCCTGATATAATGGATTTTGGATTTAACGGACTGGGCAAATGATAATACATTAATTAATAATTTGAGAAAAAATGAAAAAAATCTCAAATGCTGCACCATGTGGATTTCATATCGCACTTGTTTTTGGTCATGTGGTGTATACTCGCTTTGTTTCAGTCTGCCTCAAGCTATCGTTCAGTCATGTTGTATGTAGAGAATTTATTAAATTATTTTGCAATCCGTACAATTAAATATGGCATCAGGTGATAGAGGAGTTAAAAGAAAGCATGTGAATTGTATAATGTATTACTGTATATTGTATCAAAAAATGGTTACATTCGATTTAACGGATTTTCAGCATTAACAGACATCCCATCCCCCCTATTAGTCCGTTAAATCGAGGGATTACTGTGTGTATATGGATGAAATGATAGTGGAGATGAAAGCAAAACTAAGGGAAGAGGGTTCAGAGATGGAGTGTGGTGGTGAGATATGGTGGCTAGTGGAAAGCCTGTTTGTGGATGATACTGTGTTGTTTGTGGAGAGTGAAGAGGAGTTGCAGAAGGTTGTAAGTGTGTATAATAGTGTGTGTAAGTGGAGGAAATTGAAGGTAAATGCAAGTAAAAGTAAAGTAATGGTCTTTGAAGGGAAACGGAGTGAAAGTATAGATTTTGTAAATCCTAACTTAACCTTACCATATAAAGTGAAAGAAGAAAGTGCATTAAATTGTGCTGTGAATATGATGGGAAAAAGACTGGAAGAAGTAAGAGAGTTTTAGTATCTGGGAGCTGTCTTGGGTAAGTGTGGTGATATGGAAGGAGAGATAAGGGAGAGAGCAGTACAGGGTAGAAGATTAATTGGGTCCCTTAATAGAATAATGAAGGGTAGAGGTATAACTATGGAAGTGAAGAGAGGATTAAGGGACAGCACAGTCCTCCCAACCCTGACCTATGCAGCCAAAACATGGATGTGGAATGAGGCACAGAGGCCAAGAATTCAGGCTGTGGAGATGAGGCATTTGAGAGGAGCATGTGGTGTGATTAGATGTAATGAAGAAAGGAATGAAAGGATGTATGAGAGATGTGGTATGGCAGGGAATGCAAAGGGAGTGAATTGTGGAGTGGTAGAATGGGTAAAACGTAATACTTTAAGGGAATTTGGGCATGTGGAAGGAATGCAAGAGTGGGAGTTTACAAGGAGAGTGTATGATAGTACAATTAAAGGGATTGGTGTGAGTGGAAGACCACCTTTGTCATGGGCAAATAGGGTGGAGGAATACTGGAGGGACAGAAATGGTGGAAGAATGCATGGAATGGTGTATACAAGGGAGGCATTTAAGGACAGGGGTAAGTGGAGACTCTTTTGCTGTGGCCACCCCTTGATGGGAGTTCCCGATGGGAATGGGTGTCAGAGATATAGATAGATAGACTTCACTGAGAAGCTAAGCTCAGTAATAAAACTGTCAGAACATTAGTAAACACTTTACTGGAATGCAAGGTGAAGGAATATGTCTTTTAAAACACTAGCAAGCATTTCATTGGTAAGCTAGGCAAGCAAGAAATATGACAGTCAAAATGCTAATGAAATGTGTATATGACACCTCACCTAACAAAGGCTTCTCATCTCCACAAAAATTTTTTTGTGGTTTGAGGCAAAAATGTAACCAATGTTTGTGGTTTGAGGCAAAAAATGTAACCAAAGGTGTCTTGAGCCTAATAATATATTACATAAAGATATAAAGAAAACCTTCATATACCAACAATGTTGTTTAAATATTAGTACGCCTTAGCCACAGTACCTACAGAATAGAAGTGGTTAGTGGTCATACAGCTTATTGCATTATTCCATAGTGGTTTGATATTATGTCTTTTTAAGAGGAATGAGTGTGATATAAATGTTTTAATGCTCTTTTTACAGGCTAACAATGATGCTCCTCCTGGCAAGAAATATATTCGTTGTCCATGTAATTGCTTGTTGATCTGTAACAGTTTGTCATGGAAGGTAAGATGCCCAGATTGCAAAAGGATTATTTTGCCTGGAATGAGTTATTTCACATGTGTTCATTGTCAAGATACTTTTGTTGTAAGTGTATGCTTTTCTGATTATTACTTACATAGAAACCTTTTCCATATTTCCTTTACTCATATTTCATTCACAGTGATCTTTTAAAAACTTCCTGTTTTTTCTTGTATGTCTTTCTCAGTATGTTTCTGCCTCCCAAATGTAAGTGCAGGGAAACCACCCCACAAGCTAGATTGTTTTATGAAATGTTTTCATCGTTCTGAAAGGATGTTAGTGACTTCTTACTTGGTTTTGTTTTATTTTGATATGAATAACTCAGGCACCAGGAACACTTAGTCATACCTAAAAGTGATTGGAGTTTTGAGTTTTTAAGTTAAGGAAAGGGAATCAAGAATTTAAGGGTTTAAAATGTTTGAACTTCTGATTCTTTTGCCAGTTCATTCAGGAGTTTGGAATTAGCTGTAGAAATTGTCCCATTATGAGGTATCAGAGATCATTAACTGAGATGAAGATTGCTAGGCAATAAACTCCCTAAAAAGCAATAGAAGTGCTTTAGCTAATAGATCCTTATCCATGTGGGTAGATTTAGTGGTTGCACTGGTGAATAAACAGATATATCAATGGGATAGGGGAGAAAGGATTCTACCTCTGCATTCCTTGTGTCATAGAAGGTGACTAAAGGGAGATGGAAACCAACCCCTTCTTGTATTACAATGTCTAAAAGACAGAACAGGAGGAGGAGCCAAGCAGGTAGTGTTTTTCCTCCTTGAAGGCTCAGGTTGGGGTGTTTAAATGTGCATGCATGTAACCAAGATAAGAAAAGAGGAGAGATAGTCATTATATTTGAGGAAAGAAACCTGCATGTTCTGGCTCTGAGTGAAATAGAGCTCAAGGGTAAAGGGAAAGAATGGTTTAGAAATGTCTTATGAATAAAGTCAGGGTTTGGTGAGAGGACAAGAGCTTAGGAAGGAGTATCCTTAATCCTAAAGCAGGAGTTGTTGGAAGCAGTGAAATGTGTTAGGAAGTGAATTTTAGACTGATGTGGGTAAAAATGAAAGTGGATGGCAAGAGATGGATGAATATTAGTGCTAATCAGAGCTTCCAACCATTATGTTTTTGCTGAATTTATTACTTTATTAGATAAATATGGCAGTACAATTTTTCATGGTAGAATATTTTTTTATGAAATTCTGGTTGTATGTTCATGTATTGTACATGTATTGTGTATTTAATGTATGGGAAGTTTACAGGGCTGGGCTTTTCAATATATAATGTACATTCTCATCTCATACGCAAATACTAATGCTATGTACAAATTAACAGTCGGACGTTGGTCAATTTCCAACCATTTCACAAAAATGACCACACAAATTGTTGTGTGGTTGGTCTTACTGTCCAGTCATATCTTTAGCTTGTGTAACCAGGCTAGTCCTTCTCCTAGGCCAGGCCCTCCTGAGGCTTTAAAAAGTTGCACAAATTATCATGTATAAAAGTGGTTAAGAAATTGCTAGTTCCTTTCCATCTATTGCTGTTTTTCAAAGTAGTAAAATTTAATTTACTGAGATTTTCTAGCAATGACAGATGAAAGTAACAATGAAAATTTTCCTAAAGAAAATCAAATCCTCGGCATGTAAGTTACATCATCACATCAGTTTATTTGAGCCTCAGCCATTGATTAATGGAGATAAAATAAACTACCATATATAAACCTGATCCTGTGTTGCAAAATTTAGTGCAGCTCATCTCTAACAAACCAGCAAAAATGTTCATATTACCATTACAAATGCCATATCATGTCTGTATAAAGCATTTAAAAAGTGATATAAGTGGTTGTGTTTCATTTTGTCTTTTTTTTTTTTTTTTTTTTTTTTTTTTTTTTTTTTTTCCCCATATGTGACCCTTTTTATGTTTGACAAGGTTGGCAGCTCTGGTGCTAATGCACCTGGCTGTGAGAAAATAATCACAAGTAAAGTGTTTAAAAGCAGCTGAGTGAATGTGTCAGCAGTTTTGGTGCATGAGACCAAGTGTTAGTGATGGGTGATTGAATTTAAAGGTGAGTAATGTGGTAGTTGGGTATGTTTAAGAGATAGTGGTAGGAGGTCAAGAGGAAGGTGCAGGGGTTGAAAAAGAGGGCAAATGAGAGTTGCATTGAGTAAGTATGTGTAAACTTTAGGGAGAATAAGATGTCTTGGAAGTAGGTTAATGATGTCTGAAAAAACAAGATAAATTGGAACATGTCGAAGAGGGCAAAAGGGTAGGTGGTAATTGGTACTGGTGCAATGAAGAGGAGATGGAGTGAGTATTTTGAAGGATTGTTAAAGGTATTTGATGCTAGAGTGCCAGATGTAGGGTGTTTGGTTCAGGATGGTTTGTGAAGTGAAAGTGTAAATCAAGAGTGGTTTGGTGAAGAGAAAAGAGGTAATGAAAGCCTTACAGAAGATGAAAGGTCACAAGGCAGCTGGAACGGATGGTATTGCAATTGAATTTATTTAAAAAGGGAGTGACTGTGTCGATGATTGGTTCGTTAGAATTTTCAGTATATGTATGGACCATGGTAAGATGCCTGAAGATTGGCAGAATGCATGTAAAGTGCCAATGTGTAAAGGTAAGAGGGGTAATAATGAGTGTTCAGACTACAGAGGTATAAGTTTGTTGAGTATATCTGGTATGTTGTATGGGAGGGTAGTGATTTGGGTAGTGAAATTATGTACAGAGCATCAGTTTAGGGAGGAGCAGTATGATTTTGGAAGTGGTAGAGCATCTGTGGATGAGGTGTTTGCTTTAAAGTATGTGTGTGAGTTATACTTACAAAAGAAGATGGATTTGTATATGGCATTTGTGGATCTGGAGAAAGCATATGATAGAGTTGATAGAGATGCCTTGTGGAAGATATGAGAGGAAAGCTGAGGATGTTAAGAATATACGGTGTGGGTGGAAAGCTACTAGAAGCATTGAGTCTTCGTATAGGGTGTAAGGCATATGTATGAATAGGAAGAGAGGACATTGAATGGTTCCAAGTGGAGGCTGGTCTGTAGCGGTAGTGTATAATGTCACCATGGGTGTTTAATTTGTGTATGGATGGATTGGTGAGGGAGGTAAATTCAAGTCCTGGAGAGAGGGGCGAGAATGAAGTCCATAGGGGGTGAAAGGGCCTAGGTAGTGAGTCGATTGCTGTTTGCTGATGACACAGCACTGTTGGCAGATTCAGTTGAGAAACTGCAGAAGTTGGCAATGGAAAATTGCAAGTAAGGAAGAAATTAAGAATAAATTGAATAAAAGCAAGGTTTAGTAGGGTTGAGGGACAGTGAAGTGTTGAAGATACCTGGGGATGGACAAAGCAGCCAATGGGACCATGGAAGTGGATGTGAGCCGTAGGGTGGGTGAAAAGGCGAAGGTTCTGGGAGCCCTGAAGAATGTCTGGAAAGAGAGATCATTATCTGGGAAGGCAAAAATATTGGCATGTTACATTTGAATGTTTAGTAGTACCCACACTGCTATGTGAATGCAAGGCATGGGATGTAGATTTCTCAACTTCCAATGCTAGGCTGTGCAGAGGAAAGAGGATGTGTTGGAAATGAAATGTTGAAGGTCAATATTTGGTGTGAGATGATTTGATAATATAAATAATGAAAGGATAAGAGAGATATTCTTTTATTATTTTTTGTTATACTTGATCACAGTTTTCCACATTATCGAGGTAGTGCCAGGAAACAGTCGAAGAATGATTCATTCACTCACATACACACATATATACATACAAACACATATATGCACAGTACTTATATATACCTACCAACATATACATATATACATACATATACATACACATGCATATTCACATATATTCATGTACATATTCATATTTGCTCATCTCCATCCATTCCTGATGCCACCCCGCCCCTCAGGAAATAGCATCGCCACCCCCTGCGTCAGTGAGGTAGCGCCAGGAAACAGACGAAATGGCCACTTTTGCTCACGCTCAGTCTCTAGCTGTCATGTGTAATGCACCGAAACCACAGCTCCCCATCCACATTCAGGCCCCACAGACCTTTCCATGGTTTACCCCAGACTTTTCACATGCCCTGGTTCAGTCCATTGACTGTACGTCGACCCCGGTATACCACATCTTTCCATTACACTCTATTCCGTGCATGCCTTTCACCCTCCTGCATGTTTAGGCCCAGACTGCTCAAAATCCCCTTCACTCCATCCTTCCACCTCCAGTTTTGTCTCCCACTTCCCCTTGTTCCCTCCACCTCTGAAACATGTATTTTTTTTTGTCAACCTTTCCTCACTCATTCGTTCCATATGTCCAAACCATTTCAACACACCCACTTCTGCTCTCTCAACCATGCTGTTTTTATTACCACACATCTCTCTTACCCTTACATTACTTACTCGATCAAACCATCTCACACCACATATTTTCCT